>APFE030426708.1:866-19554 GCA_000404065.3 Pinus taeda | reverse complement strand
CCAAGAATTGTTCATTTATGTAATATAAAGGAGGTTGCCCCCTCGAAGAGGCTGAATTCTAAGGCATTGATCTATCTTTTCTATCTTTTCTTGAGCTGGTTTCATAACAGGTTGAATACATGGCTGCAAGTTAGGCAACATGTGAGGCCATTTGGATGCGGAAAATTCTAGTTGGTTTGTCTAATCAGAGGATGGATCCAACTGTGATCTATTGTGATAATCAGAGTTGTATCAAACTCTTTGAAAATCCAGGATTTCATGACAGGTCCAAGCACATCAACATTCGGTATCATCATCTCAGAGACTGTGTGGCGAGGAGGATCATGTTGCTGCAGTATATTTTGACCGAGGAGCAAGATGCTGACATTTTGACTAAGGCATTGTCAAAGTGTAAATTCGAGTTCCATAAAGACAGGATCGGGGTGACAGATAATCCCTTTCTTGTTGAGAGGACGTGTTGAAATGTGGCAACAAGAATATTCCAATTTTAATTTGTCCTTGAATTAAAATTGAGACTTAAAATTCGAAATTAGTCTCACCAACTGCTTGAAAAATAATTAATTAATTCATCTTGAGTTAATTAGTTGGAGAAATTCAAGCTAGAAGTCTTTGTGAAGTCATGCAACAATTATCCCTTAAATTAAGGAAGTTATACCTTAAGTAAGGGGATAAGGATGAGTTGTATTTGAGTTGTAATTAGTTAGCTCAGTTAACTAAGTTAAGTCCAGTTAAATTAGTTCCAAACAGTTTGAGGAACTGATTGTGAGTTTAGTCAGTTAATGCATGCATGCATGAAACTAGTGTACTCCAGATAAATTAATATTCTCTCATAAATAACTCATGCATGTCAGTTCATACAAAGACCTAGTTGCGATTAAAGGTAGGGACAATGTACTATCAGTTGCAAGAATTTTCCTATTAGAAAATATCTTGCATGCAGAAGGAATTCATTCCTTGAGATTTGCACAGTTTTACAGTGTGTTGGAACAATGTGTGAGATCAGTGTCACACAAGGTTACAACTGGAGCACCCAGGGAAAAATGCACAAGGAAATAGGAGGCTTGGAGGATGGAGGAGAAGGCATATGAGTTGTCTATTCTGTCTATGAGCAGCAGTGAGGGATTGTACTGAGAGTTGGATAGCTGAGAGAGCTAAAGCTGTGTGTAATGCTGAGATATTTCCACTTGTATGATAATACAGATAGCGGGGTTTTTAGCTGAGGCATTCCCCAGAGTATTCTTCTGTGTTTCATGTGTATTGATTCTTCTTCTCTGTTATATGTATTCTGTTTGATCTTGCTCAAATCGATTAAGCTTCCACAAGTTTGATTGTACAAGTAGATTAAGTATTTTTCTTTAGTTATATTGCATAATCAGGTTAATCTACAGTAAGAATTTCTACAAGGTGCGCTGCAGGGAAGCAATGAGCACGAAGGTTAATCAAAGCTTGACCTCCACAATTGACCGTGACGTTAGCACAATTGACTGAAATGTGTGGCCAAAAATCACCGCAGGGGTTCAATCTCGTTGAAGCTCCCATACATTCTTTACCCCACGCGGTGGTCCCAAAGCCTTCCACCCTTCATCCACTGCTCCATTAAGACTCAAGATACATATTCGAACAGAGAACAACCATCATCTTCTAATTTATGTTACTTGTTTTTATTTTATGTTCTTTAGAATGAGGTGTCTTTTACCCTCTGTGTAATGTTCTGTAATAATTTTTACTTTAGACAATTAAGGAAATAGTTAAGTAGTTTGACAATTTTTGTGACTATCGACTATCTCATAATGTATAAAAAAGGGAAAATTTAGAGAGAAGGGGTTCGAATTTTGAAGAACCTAGAGACAACACTATTTGGTACTTGATAGATAGATGATTAATAAAAGAATCAAGAGTTTCCATACACGTTGGGTACGATTTTGTTATTTCTCAATTGTGCATATTTTTGTTTATTCATCTCTTTAAATATGGTAATGAAGCAGCAGGTGTTTATTTTCTCATGTAAATGAAGTTAAAATCCTTAAAGGCACTCCCACATTTAAAACCTCCTTTTATATGTTTCCTCTAAATTACAGAGAATAGTTCCTGTTAAACACAGCATATTGTCTGTAATTTCCTTACATATTCTTCTCATCGCATTCATATTCAACATCACATGGCATTTTGAAAATTTCTAAGTCATCTAAATATTGGGAATTTAAGTTCAAGTCCTTCAAACTCTTCAAATAAGGAACTGAATAGAGATACAAGTGACAAGCATAGTAAATTATTATTGTCTTAGGCACAATTTCTACACAACGAGGAAATTGGTTTCCTAAGGTACAACAGACCTCCTTCTCCCAACATCTCTACGTTTATCTGGTGCTCATCTGTGAAGCGGTGGCGACTTTCATTAGTCATCTATCAGTTCTCTATATAATTGCAATTTTCGGTGTCACAACGACTGCCATGGTGACCAGCAGCAAGACAGGTTCTTAATTAATGAATTGATTAGAAGGGCTTGGCTTAACGCACAGGGATTCAAGAGAGTTCAACCAACGTACCAGCAGACAACAATGTGGGTATGCAGGCTAGAATGTTATGTGTATAATTAATGCATAGATGTCAGGGCCTTCGAGTGGACAGAGCATCAGAAATCATATCATTAGAATAGACAGAGCGTAAAAAATGAGTTACTAAGGCAGAGAATCCATATAAAATATAGCTGATAGGATATTCATCAAATGCAAGTTACTAAGGCGGATAATGCAGTTGAAATATATTTGATAGGATATTCATAAAATGCAGGACTCATAGTTGAACTTTCATGCACATAGAAATCACAAAATCAGTGGCTCAAAATGAAGTAAGGTAGGAGAACGCCCTCTCTGATACCATGTTAAACACATACATGTCGGAGGTAGAATATGAATGATAAACATTGAGTTGCATATATCATTGACATGATATACATTTATAGTACATTGGAGTGATTGTTGGATTCCATATTCCAAGGTCTCTTGGACTCCAATGGTTGTTCATCCACACCAACCCATAGAGGATTAGGTTCCCAACATAGGGAGTGTTGAAGGAAATGTAACTAGGTTCAGTCTTCATAAATGTAATTTTGATACTTGTATTTATTCAATAAAATAAATGTTATTTTTATTATATTTTTCAATGATTTTCTTGCTCATTGAAATAGGTCTAGCACATGTTAAAGTGTTATAGGTGAGTCAAAGAGTCAAAATAAATGTTGAAGACCTTAAGGGCATGTTACACTATGTATACTTATGTATTAGAGTCAAAGAATATACCTCCAAGCAAAGTCAAGTCTCCTCCATGCAATGGCAACATCAAAATAAGCAATCTAAAATAAATAGAGCAAGTTGACCTGCAATCTTCAAGTCAGCCTAAAGGAGGGACAGACATCTATACATAGAGGTTATCCACTCCTCCAACGTCAAGCATTCATCATCTCTGAAATTAGTGAAGGTATAAGGCAAGATAAAGGGCAGCAAAGGTAATTGAAGGATGAAAGAAGAGTCTCCAATGGTAGTGAAGAAAGGAGGAAGAAGACCGAAGTGTAATAGGGTTGTCTTAAAGCCTATTATAGTCACATGTGCGAAGAAAGGAGCCTCATCCTGCGGTCATTACAGCACTACTATCACAATCATATAATCTCGTTGTTTGGGCTAGATAATCACGTCTATAATGCCTCTCACTCAAACGAGGAAGAAGGCTATATAATCGAAGGAAGAAGAAGAAATCTAACATAGTTCTTGTGAGGGTATTCCCTCACATGTGCGAAGAACTAGGGTTGCATTACTGTTGCTCTAAGTCTACAATCTTTGTGAAAGAGAAGAAGGCTCAGTTGGGAGGCAATAAGGTCATTTCCTTAAGTTAGAAAGGCTTCATCTCAAGCGAAGGAAGAAAATGTCAAGGATCATTATAGATCATACAATCTAAGGTCTCTATAGTTGCTGGGAGAAGTATCGAAGGAAGAAAGACAAAGTGTTGGAAGGAGGAGGATGAAGTGTTGCAAGAGGAATTAATCTTGAAAGGGCTTGACTTGCACTTGGAGGATAGTCTTGTCAAGGGTATAGGGTTTGGCATTGATCAATAGAAGCTTCAAGAAGAGAAATTCACGAAAGGGTTTTCCTCTATAAGGGAGACATAATTTTCCCTGGTAGAGAGCCAACATCTTGTGTTCTTGTTTCTTGTGTTTTGGTAGCATTTTGATGAAGTAAACACACACACTAATAATAAGAAGAAGAATATCAAGCTAACAAAGATAAATTGTAAAAGTGCTTCACAAATTGTTATCAATTCTAGAAGAATCCTACTATACATCATTGCCCTTGATTCTTCAACACCTTCTACATTCATCTTCTTCTTAAACACCCATTTGTTGCTAATGGGTTTCCTTTCAAATGGAAACTCCACCAAATCCCAAGCCTTATTATTTTCCAAGGATTCCATTTTTTCAAGCATGGCCTCCTTCCAAAGTTTTCCATCCTCTGAATTCACTACCCCCCTGACAGTTTTGGGATCATCATTAGTAATAGATAAAGAAAAATTTTAACAGAAAGAAAATGCACTATACTTCTCTGGCTTCCTTCTCTCTCGAACTGATCTCCTCAAAACTGGAGTGTGTGGCTCTTTCTCTTTTGATTATTGTTCTGTTCTAGAGTCTAATTCTTCCTCCTTCAACTCAAACTCTATCAAGTTCCTTTGGTGGGACTTCATGTTTTAAAACATTTTTAACCTTTCTAAATGCCACATCTCGATTTTACACCACCTTCCTTCTTTCTGAGTTCCAAATATTATAACCTTTTAAACCATCCTTATACCCAATAAAGATGCACTTTTCATATTTACAATCCAACTTGGTTCTTTTCTCGTTTGGAACATGTACATATGCATCACAGCCAAATACCCTAAGATGTGATATGTTAAATAGGTAACATGCAATATCAATTGCCTCTACCCAGAATTCTTGTCCTACCCTGGCACCACTGAGCATGCTTCTTTCCTTCTCCATCAATGTCATGTTCATCCTTTCCGTAACTCCATTTTGTTGAGGTGTGTATGGAGTATTTTTGTGTCATGTTATACCACACTTCTTACATAACTCTTAAAATTCCTTCTTACAAAACTCTCCGCCATTATTTGTCCTCAACACCCTAATCTTCTTCTCTGTTTGATTTTCCACCAGAGCTTTAAATTCTTTAAACCTGTCAAAGACTTTAGATTTATTCTTGAGGAAATAAATCCAATTATTCCTTGAGAAGTCATCTATAAATGATACATAGTAAAAAAAAATCCCTAATGATGGAACCAACATAGATCCAAACACATCACTATGCAGAAGCTCTAATACCCTTTTTCCCTCTTAGCACCAGAGGGGAAACTCACACAATTTTTCTTCCCATATACACAATGCTAACATAAATAGAAAACTAGAGAGAAATTAGACATACCTTCTACCATACCATTACCATGCAATATTTTAAGGCCCTTCTCTCCAATGTGTCCCAGTCTTTGACGCCACAGTATAGTCTTTTCTCCAGAGACTAGAAGATTTTTTTCTCCACCTTCAAGAACCACAAAATCGCTACACTTATCAATAACAGTACTTCCCAACAACTTATACATAGTTCTGATCCGAACTCCCTGCATCAATACTAGTGTTCCCCGAACCATCTTACAGGTATCTTTATCAAACACTGTTTTTACACCTGCATCATCTATCTTGCTTGCAGAAATCATATTATTGACCAATTCAGGAATATGAAAAACACCAAGAATTGTTCTAATCCTTCCACTTTCAACTTTAGCTTGACTTTTCCATGTCCTATGATTCTATCCTTCTTGTCATCCCCTCGGAAGACATCACCACCATCATATTTCTCGTACTCGTAGAACCACTCCCTATGGGGAGTAAAGTGAAAGGATGAACTCGAGTTAATCAACCACGCCTCATCATGTATGTGTGTACTTGAAGAAGAATCCAAGTACACATCCCTACCTTCATTTGAGGTGGTTTTCGTCTTTGCATAAGGAACATCATCAGATCCCTTTCCTTTCATGAGATTTTTAGATCTACAATCCTTTGTGTAGTTCCCCTACTTTCTGCATTTCTAGCGTACCTTTATGGATTTTCTTGGAGATTTAGATCTCCCACTTGAGGACTTATTTATATTTTTGTTCTAGGATCCTCCTCTTATAGACAGGGCATCTCCATTCTAGCTCTCCATATTTTTCTGTCTCATCTCCTCCAAAAACAAGGATGAGACTATTTCATCAAACTTCAAGGTAGTTGTATTGCTACCTTGATCAGGTGATCAGTATTTAGCTCAAAGATAAAAATGCTCAAAATTGCTCAAACATTGAATTACTACGTCTATCTCGGCGAAATGATCCTAACGAAACTTGTTTCATTCAAAGCGGAGTTTGTATGAGGAAGATAGGGACTTATGTCTTCTTTGCCAAATAGAGGAATTTTGAAAAAAAAAGTACAGTCACTACCCAATCAGCTGTCCATACTGTTGATGTGGCAGGTGACTATGCATGTCAAAGTTTTGGTCAACAACCAGTGAGGTCACACCAAGTGGTGCTTGATTGATTAGTCTACAATTGATGAATTGGAATTTTATTATTAGACAGGGGAGGAGCAATGAGAAGGAAGCATGTGGCAAGCACAGAGGCCGCCACATATCCCTCCCCAACGGCCTATCAGAATTGGTGCGTAGTGAAAAAATTTATGAGAAGGTTGGCAAAGTCGAACCTACGACCTCGCCCACACAAGCCCAAAGTTTTACCACTATGTCGCGCCAACGGTTCTTAACATATAATGGTTACAGTTTATATTTAATGTGATAAATAATGGCGGTTCGGGGAGGAAAGGGCCAGCCCCCTATGCATGTGGCCACCACCACAAAATTGGAGGCCAGCTGTAAACACTAACCGCGCGCTTAGCGCACTAACTGAAGGTTAAGATTAATTAAACCATATTTATCTTTAATTAAAGTGCAGTTTAACTTGGAGGATCTTTTGGCAGGTCCAATAAATTCGGCATTGTCCAAATTTGGTAGAATCAACTGGAGTTTCTCCAGTTCTGGTGGGGTTTTCCAAGGGAAAACTGAAGAGGCCATAACTTTTGCAATTTCGACCATTTTGGCTCAGAAAGAATCATTCTTGTATGATTTTGATGTTCTGAGCACATTGAAGCAGGTTTCAAGAGCATTAGAGCATTGTAAACAACATATTTTCACCATTTTGAGCTAATACAGAGGGCCAAGCCATGGAAGTTGGACCAAGGAGATGTAGCCCAGGAGGGGTGAACTCCTTCATCAAAACACTGTGTTAAGTATTCATTTTGATGGTTTGTTGTATATTTGTTTGCTACTGTTTAACACTTTATTTTCATGAATTTGACATAAAACTTGAAAAATTTACCTGTTACATTCACAAACACCATAAGGAAATCTATGAACATAAAGAAAATGATGAGCAATTTTTTTTAGCTATGAAGTTGAAATTAGCACAGAAAGACTAAACTAACATTCAACAATAGTTCATACCTATAGCAAAAACCAAACTATTCCACGAATCAGTAGAGAACACAATAGGTTGATGCACTTATCTTCGTATGAAATTTTAATATCAACAGATAACAACTAACTTACCATAGTATTGAAGGCATTTAGATGCTTTGTCACCGAGTATCCATCCTCCATCCTTAGGTTATACATATTTTTCCGCGGGATCAATTTGTTCACCACATACTTAGATTGATACAAAGTCCCTAACTTGTCTCATAAAGCCTTTGTTGTAGCTTCCCATGATACATTCAACAATATTGAATCTAATAGACATAATCATATTGTGTTCTTTTCCTTTCGATCTAACTTCACCCAGTCTTCTATTAACATTCATGTTGGTGTCGTATCTAGATCTACAACAATCCATTCATCTCTATCCACCAACAGATCCTCCATCTTGAGCTTCCATAGCTCAAAATGTTTTCCATTGAATTTATCGATCTCTATATTTCCACTGTTCGCCATCTTCTTTCACTGCAAGAATCTGCCTCACAGATCTACCACTATAATAGGGTCTACCATAGGCCTGAGCAAAACCCCTTAACAGTAAAGGTGTCTCCTTGAAGCTGAAATAGCTCTGATACCAAATGTAGGTTTTAACCCTATACATAAATTACCTACAAACAAATTCTTAAAACAAAAAAGTATACAATGGAAAGAACATGAAACAAATATACACAAATATTTTCCCCTGGATTCCAAAATCGGGACTACCAGATTGATTTTTCATTATTTTCTTTTAAATTTTACAATACATATATACATGTCGAAGCATTCAGAAACCCCAATCCATTAACCATGGATTAAAACATAACCATAATTCCCTTGACCGGATTTACAAAAACACCATGGGTAGAAAACCATTATGCTCAAAATCATGCATAAAACCATGGGTAGGTTCGCCCACTATCTTTGTGTCTGCCCCCCATCCTTCGGTCTGCATAAAATAATTATGTTTCTAGGGCATTTCCCCAAAACCCATGACACATGGAAAGAATATATCACACACCCAACATTTATGTATGTGAGTTTGCACATTAGTTTCATGTTTATGAACTATTTCATTCCATGCAATCGGTGTGATGGCTTTCAACCTTTTCCCTCTTATTCAATGTTAATGTTAGTGATTAATTGTGAACTAATTCACTTTTGGACCCTAGCACTCTATTTTGATGTATGTCTTAGTCTCGACTACTTGATTCTTCCTTAATGGCATGCCTTTTCTCATGATATTGTTGTTATGTTCTTATATCAGGTTCTGCAATCTATCAATGGAGGCTTGATCTCAACTTCATCCTTCTGAGATAGTACACTTGGTCTCACAATTATCTCTGCATTTGATATCCAAGAGAAAAATACACATAATGGAAGTCGGGCTGGTATCCAGGATGGGACTCTTATCCTAAACGGTGTGAGTTCTAATTAAGACTTCATATTGGGGATACCCCCTTAGTATTGGTGGATTTTCCAGCACCATCAAAAAAACCCTAGTTCAGCGATTTGATGTATGAAAAATCAGTGATAAGAGGGTTGAGTATGAAGACCCTTAGAGCAGAGATAGTGGAGTAGTCTTATCTATGCTAGAGGGTTGATTTGGTGAAGACCTAAGATTAATCACCTTTGGATAAACTAGAGGATAGATTGATAAAATCAGTTTCAGCAGATGTAGATGCAATCATTCTGAAATCACAAAAGTATTGTGAGCATTAGAAGAGGTGGAAAAGGACTTGCTAGATGTGTTCAAGGTACATGGACCGAAAGGGCTGAGTAGAGCACTCCCTTAGCAAGTAAGTCAAGTGTACTTTTTTTAGGGAAAGATTAATAGTCATAAGTTGACTTCAAGCCCTATTTATCTTTATATCAGGGTTGATTGTAAGGGCCATGATCCCTAGTACGAGAGTCCTACATTTATTGTATTAAATTTTGTGATATGACAAGTTTTGGGTTAAAAAATATGTCTTGTGCACTAGGTTGATTCATTGTTATATGTTTGTCGTTGTACAAAGTGCTAGTGTTTTGGTATTTCAATGTGTTTATGATCATAATTTTAGACATAGACCAGTAGCTGATGTTCCAAGGAAAAATAAGCACAACTAACTATACATTTGGAGGTATACTTTTTAACATTTGGGGTCTCGTCTAGTTTGGATCTATGATCCTTTACAAGACAAAACTATCATTCTTGAAAGACTATGCCAAAATAAATATTTCTTGTACATTTCTCAATATCCCTTTCACATCCTTTCAAGCATATAAGTCTTAATTCATGTACCTAAACTTAACTCTTTACAATGAAAAATAGAATACATTTTGATATAACTTAACAAGGTGATACTTTAAAGAGAAAATAATATATGTTCACTAGTACATATGAGCAGAAAGTCCAATGTCATACTCTGACAATTTGGTCATATTGTCAAATTTTACTTGCACTTTTTGTATTTTTTCTAAAAATCCATGATGTTTGTGTTGAATATTTATTTTATTACATCATGCATATATAAGGTCACATTTCAAGACTTAAAGAAAGCATGCGAAGAAGATTAACTAGTGTGAACATGTGGCCTTCGTGGCTAGTCTGAGGTGTAGTTGTGTGATGATTAGAAGTTCGAAACCATGCGAAGTCCTATCGCTTGACATGGAAATCTAAGGCTTATTTGATCATTTGTTTCGATGTCACTTAGTGGCATTCTAAATGTTTTGATGTGGAATTTTGAAGGTCATATGATTGGTTGTTTCATCCGACCGTGTAGCATTACAAATGTTTTGACATGAAAGTATGAGCCTCATTTGATTGGTTATTTCGTCTGACCCTGTGGCATTACAAATATTTTGACATGGAATATGAATGGTTATTTTGGTCTGGCTCAGTGACATTACAAATGTTTTGGCATGGAAGTTTGAGCCTCATCTAATTGGTTGTTTCATATAACCCGGTGG
This sequence comes from Pinus taeda, assembly GCA_000404065.3. Lineage (NCBI taxonomy): Eukaryota > Viridiplantae > Streptophyta > Pinopsida > Pinales > Pinaceae > Pinus > Pinus taeda. Next base: position 9,025 of record APFE030426708.1, on the reverse strand, counting down.
AATTACAGATGTTTTGATGTGGAGTATGAATGGTTGTTTCGGTCTAACCGAATGGCATTACAAATGTTTTGGTGTGGAAGTATGAGGCTCATCTGATTGGTTGTTTCATCTGACCCATGGCATTACAAATGTTTTGATGTGGAGTATGAATGGGCGTTTCAGTCCAACCTGGTGGCATTACAAATGTTTTGACGTGGAATTCGAAGGCTTATTTGATCGGTTGTTTCCTTTGACCCTATGGAATTACAAATGTTTTAAGTGGAGTATGAATGGTTGTTTTAGTCCGACTTGATGGCACTAAATTTTTTTTAATGTGGAAGTATGAAGCTCATCTAATTGGTTGTTTCAGTTCGACCCTTTCATTACAAATGGTTTTGAAATGGAGTATAGGCTCATTTGATGGGTTCTAGTCTGACCTTGAGATGATGTGGATTTTGTTGATTGGTCCTAGCAGTCTGACATGGCAAGGATATCGGTGGTAGTCTTAGTAAGTTAAGCAGAATAATCTTGCACTAAGAATCTTGTAGCACAGTTGGTTGGTGATTGGTCCCATCCCCGTGTGGTCGAGGGTTTGAGCTCGATGATAGGTTGGTTAATTTTATTATTTTTATTTGAAAAACAAAAATCCATTATGTTGAATACTTAAGCCTACCAAAAATAGTCATTTGTATAGAACGTTCGTTAGAACTAGTCCATTTTGTGGAACACACACAGAAAAGAATTGTTTTGTAGAATATTTCATGTTTTCTAATGTTTTTTTGGGGGGGGGGGGGGGGGGGTGGGGTTCAAATTGAGTGCAAATTGTTTTTCGAAAAGGATTATTTGTTGGATTTCATTGTAAGTTAATAAAGGGAAGCTCGATATAATCATTGAGATCAATGAGGTGATGATTACTGGTTATATGAGCAAGTGAATAAGTTTAAATACAAAATGATTTGGATGTGGATTTAATTTGAAATATCACAAAAAACGGTCCACACCAGATTAAAGGAGGAGGTGGGTGCCTCCAATGAGGTTGATGTCTCAATCAAGTTGAAGCCTATTGCAAGTGGTAGCTTGCACATTTTTTAGTTTGGTATCTCAATCAAGTTGTAACCTATTGCAAGTGGGTGCTTTCATATCTATGTAAACAAATTGAAGAAGATGACAAAAGAATTTGTGGTTTTCTCCAAGAAAGGTTTCCAAATTTGGTGTTCTCATGTGTTGGTGGTTTCTTGATGCATTGTTTCATTCGTTGTTATGATGTGCTTTATTTTCTAATGAAATACTACATAGTCACTTATTGATGACTTGTTTTGAAATGATGAAATTTCCATTACATTAATTCACCCCCCCCCCCCCCCCCCTCAGTGTGATATTTTGTCTACAACAATTTAGTCAAGGTAGTTCCTGTAATGTCCATTTTTGCTGAGATATCTTTGATGACACTTGGAGAGGGTGATTTTGATGCAGTGATATAAATATTATGCATGTCAGACTTATGTATATGCTTGTATGCTATAGACCTGGTTTAGTTCACACAATTGCTACATGTTTATAATAAAAGTTTTTTTTTTTTTAAGTGTATATTATCGATGTTTTCTCTTTTGGTATTCTAGTTTGGGCATAGGTGTATGACATGGATGGTGATCCAGGATTAAAACACATAGATCCATAGATGAGCATGGTTATGTAGAACATATGGTTAATTATGATTTATGGATGATACATGATTTGTATGACTATATATGCTTAATCTTGTACTGAGAAGGATGTAGTAGGGAGGTTGGTTATTTGAAAACAGAGATGCTCAAATTATAAATGACTGTGGAAGTCAAGATACATGATTTGCATGATTATATATGCTTAATATTTTACTTAGAAAGATGTGGTAGTAGTCATGGTTATTTACAAACAAGGATGTTCAAATTATAAATGATTGTGGAAATCATTTCCTCAAAACCAAAATGAGTGTGGAAGTCATGCACAATTCTTGGTTTTGGAACAAGACCTTACCAATGAACCATCAGATAGGTATGACCTCACAATCCGTACCTTAAGGTGAAGCGTGGAGTTTCAAAGAATAGTAAATGAGAATCCATGGAAATTAGGGTGCGGAGTCCTAAATCCATGAAAGATATAGACATGGAATCTTGGATCTATAATAAAAGGATTAAGGCACAGATTCCTGAATATTCAAAATATTAAGATGTGGAATCTTGAATCCTTGGAGTAGATAAGGGCACAGAGTCCTCAATCTACTAAGGCGCGGAGACGCATGTGATAGGGATGTGGAATCCCTATTCTCCGAAAGAAAAATACCACTCATCAGTAGCTCAAAGATGAATTTCCTTAATAAAATCTCCTTTTTGACAATTCTAGAGTGACTTTACAAAAATAAAAATTCATATCTAGCATCTCAAATATGAATTTCCAAAAATAGTAAATCACCTTGCATTAATTGGTAATCAAGTATAGTCAAAGGAAAATCACTTAACTTATCACTAATTAATCCTAATAGTTCAATAATGACTTAATCACCAATATTATTATTATTATTATTATTATTATTATTATTATTATTATGAGACTATGATATTATTATTAAAAGGAATTACAAGTCACCTTCATCACCTCAATCACTTCACTATGAAAATTTTGAAACCCGAAATCTTACTGCAACAACGGATAATATTTCTTCTATTTGTTAAATTAATTAAACAAACTATTTGCAGTTTCCTACAGAAAATATTGAAACATATACACTGCAGCCCTCACAAAACAAATACAGTGGAAGAAAAATAAATGTTGAAAAATTAGAGAAATTCTATTACACACATTAAGAATATGACACTGTTATTTTTGGACAATTGTCCTCGAAAAACCCAATGCGGGAAAACTGGTGCAGCAGATGAGGGTTACTTTATTAATTTTTTCAACAGTAATTCAAGTACAATAATTTGGACAACAAAACAAAAGAAAAATACTGAGAGAAATTTAGTAAACAATTTCTCAATCTCCACAGCGACTCCCTGACCCGAGATGGACCCTTTGCCCATACGCTGGTGTCTTTGCACAGTGACTGCACAGTGCACTAGTGGATTGTGTCTCTCCTCACATTGTATCTTCCTTAATTCATCTTGCACTTCCCGGACCACTACTGATACCCTCTCTCTCTCTCTCTTGCAACTCACCCTTTGGCTCTATCTTCTTTGTTAAACTTCAGCCACTGGGAAAATCGATCTTCCTGGGAAACTGAGTAACTGCACTCATATGTTCTCCATCTAACCATTGACTTCTTATAATATTTTGTTAGAGTACGAACGACCAAGATTAAAACATAATCGATGGCCCAGATTATTTTTCTGTCGATCCATGTGAGTTTATAGAACATTGTCAATACGTGTGAGTTTCTAGAACATTCACGCTATGAGTTAATTAATTTTGATATCATATTTCCTTAGTTTAGACTTAGGAAATATGAAAAACTGATTAATAAGTCTAATTAAGTCGTCTCTAGGCAAAATTTCCAAAAACAATTCCCGGGTATTGGAGAATATATATATACTAGCCTCTCCACCAAATCTTGTTGCTAGAACACATCCGATGCTACAAAAACTAACACTCCATCTTAGTGAGGAAAGTGTTCTAGTGTTGCAACTACTCCCACAACACATTGTATCTGCATCATCTCCTTTCACGCTGCTGATGTTTGGTAATTCTTCCCATAAACTATTGTGCAACTCTGATATGCATTGCATCTATGTTGTTGTTGACCCTGATGTATTGCTACAAATATTGCATCTGCACTACAACTCCCTCTCATATGTTGTTGTTGCAAATGACAGTACATCTGTTTCTGCTACTAAAATGGGTTCTCCACCATACCCATTTGTTCCCTGAACTGGATGAACTTAGCTCTCCCTAGAGATTTCATGAGTATGTTTGTTACCTGATCTCTAGAGGGAACATACTGCAGTTGGACTGCCCCACACTGAATGCAATCTCTGATGAAACGACATCTAATATCAATGTGCTTTGACCTATCATGAAATATTGGATTCTCATATATCTTTATGCAACTTTGATTATCATAGTAAACACTAGTTGCTCCCATCTTCTTCCTAAATAAACTCACGAGTAGCTTCCTAAGCCATATAGCTTCACACATAGTTGCATTGGCTACCATATATTCAGCTTTTATTGAGCTCAGTACCACTAACTTCTACTTCTTACTGCACCAAGAGACCATCCCTAATCCAACACTAAAGCAGGTACTTTTCCTGTCCACTGAACTACTTGCCCAATATGCATATGTGAATCCACATAAACTAACGTCATCTCCTCGAGTATATTTCAACCCATATATGTCTGTTCCATGCACATATCTAAGAATATGCCTAGCTGCTACCCAATGTACCTTTTTTGGTTCTACCATGAACTAACTAAGGGTATTTATAGCGAAACAAATGTCTAGCCTAGTGTTAACCAGATACATGAGCAACCCAATGAGCTGTATGTACAAGGTGGGGTCGACTTCCTTGTCCCCTGATGCATCTATCTTCTTCCAGTTGGTGATCATGGGTGTCATCATGGGTCGACAATCCTACATTCTAAATCTCTTCAAGATATTTGTAGCATATCTCCCTTGCCTAAGGAAGATCTCCCCATTCTTCTACCATACTTCCAATCCTAGAAAATATTGCATCAACCCCATATCCTTCATGTCGAATTATGCTTCAAGGTTCCTTTTGTAGTCCTTTATGAGCCCTCGTGATCCTGTCAAAAATAGGTCATCTACATACAAAACCAGAATGAGAGGCTCATTCTTCACCATCAAATAGTAGAGATTGGGATCTGCGTCACTCTTGATGAATCCCAACTACTGCAAATAATTGTCAATCTAACCATACCACACTCTGGGTGCCTGTTTGAGCCCGTATAGGGATTTCTTCAACCCGCATACATGAGTGTGCTTCTCATGAGTTTAGAAGCCTTCGGGTTCTTCTATATACACCTCTTCTTCTATCACCCCATTCAAGAATGTTTTCTGATGTCCATCTGGTGAATCTCCCATCCCAACTGCATTGTTAGAGATATAATGGATATGATAGAGGTATATATGGAAACTTGTACAAAGGTCTCCTCATAGTCTATCCCTTCCTTCTGTGCATATCCCTTTTCCATGAATCTAGCCTTGTACTTCTCTATACTGCCATCTGCAGTGTACTTGATCTTGTAGATCCATCTCAAACCTACAACTGATATGACTTCTGGTCTAGACAATACCTCCCAAACATCATTTGTCATGATAGACTTGTATTCTTCTACTATGGCACCCACCCACACCTAATGTTGTGCAACTTTCTGAAAAATGGAGGGTTCTATAACCTACATTTCCAAAGCTTGATATCTGTCAGGCTACATGCGTTGTCTCTTATCTATCCTAGGAGCTGCGGAAAACTCCTCTGCGTCCCTCAAGTTATGACACACTTCCCTACTGGTTCTACCACTGGTGGTAGGAGGTTCAAACAGTTACTCCTCCTATTCCTGTTGCTCTTGTTACGCAGTAATTTGTCACCGTTGGTCACCGTCCTTGTTACCCTTGCTTTCGCACACTAGAGGACACATTTATGGACCTGTGACCAGTGACACAACTTAAAAACACTTGTATTGGATTCTCCTAAGTATGAACTTCAAAATCCCTGAAGACACCTTTTGCAGATTAGCCCTAAAAAGTGCCCTTTTTCCATTAGCGCGGGTCCACAGTCTCTTACCTGCACCAGTGGGTTAGTTCCTCCAAAGAGGGTGCGCCCATGGACGCTCTGTCACAGAACAAAGCCCGCGCCACCCAAATTTGGTTATGATTTTTAGCCAGTGCGCACTGGAGTGTTTTTTCCTTCATTGCTCATGCAGTTCTCTGGGGAAAAATCTCATGGAAGTGGTCGAGTGTCATCTTCTTATCCATGACAACCAAGTTCAGTGGCTATTCTGGGACAATGCCAAATCTTCAGTAGGTGTCCGGATACAATGCATACTTCCTCCTCCTCCGTCTATAAATGACTGTCACCCTGCATTAAACCAACTAGTTTTTCTAGAGCTATTGTGAGTGCCAAGTTCATGCTGGATTGATAGTGAGAATCGAGAGTTATAGAGGGGTTATGCTGCCAAAATATTGAGAGAGAAGAGGTCACTTTGCAAGGCGTATTTAGCTGCTGGCCCAGTCAGAGGAGGTTCAACGTCAGGTCCCTTTGGTTGTAATCTTTCTCTGCTTTTACTGATTAATGAACGACTATCATTATGGTTCCACTCATGTGTCTTCTGATGATATTTGAGTTATATCTTGTCTGACCGATATATAATTGCATATACTAGATTTTACGCTTGTGTTTATATTGTTCTATGCTTTTGCAGGTGTTCGTTTACGTGGAGCGTAAGGATTGTGACTAGCCAAAGCTAAAGGATGGGAGCGGCGTTTCTTCTACAACAAATAGCGTTGGATTCTAGGTAGATCATTCTGATCGATCTTTGATTTATGCAATTAGGAACCTGCGTGTAGTGTGTGTGATTGTTGCTAGACCTGTGTTGGGCTAGTGGGATCGCCTCTGTCCGCAGAGGGGATTTACCAGTTCAACAATTTGGCGACTCCACTGGGGAACCGCTTGTTGATTTTTTTTGTATTGTTTGATTTGTAAATTGTGGATGGAGTCTGAAGAGCAGCCAGGTAGCCTTCGAAACACTCCTGCTATGCAGAAGTGAAGTAGATCAACGCCACTTCAGTCGATCTCCGGTTGAGTTTACAAATTGAACAATCTCAACCTTTCCTTGCATGTCGATTTTTCTCTTGTTTATTGGTCTAAATAGCTTTCTGGGTTAAAGTTCTTGTTGTTTTTTTACTTGCTGGCTCTTTTTAGACACTTTAAACCAAGATTGGGTCTATCCATTTTGTTTTTTTGCCTAGTAAACTTCATTAGCGTGTTTTTCCTTCAGACAGTCGCGCTGATTGGCGCTTGTTACTCTTAGACAACTCGCGCCAATCTCTGTTTAGCTCGAATTGCAGCCTGACAGTCGCGCCACACTGGTTAATTTTTTAAATTAGGTTGTTTGTCAGTCTCTTAAGCTTGGATCTGTGTCTTTTTGTTCTTTTTACCTCCTGGAAGTTTGTTGGACTGTTATTTGGCTGGTTGTTCTGTCCATCCTTCAGTTGTTCGCCTTTGTCCATCGATTTTACATCTTGGCCCTTATGGCTTTGTTATCGAGCCTTCTTTCGGATTTGTGATTTGCTGATCCAGTCATTTTATTGATTGATTTCCACACTCTTCTGGTAGTTGTACGAGTTTTGCATTATATGCTACAAGTACCTCACTTTTAGCTTGCTTGTTTTTACCTGACTTCATTGGGACTTAGATTACATAGTCCTTTGAAGATCTTGGTGTTTTCTTTGCTTTGCTGGGTTATTGTTCATGTTTCAGATCTGGTTTTAGATTCCTTTGAGTGAATTATCTGTTTGTGCACATCTCTTGAAATCCGTTAAGTGCATAATACTAATTTTAGAGAAAATAAAAAGAGATTTTTTTCTTTTCATCAATTAGCATTTTGTGTTAATTCTTCCTTTTAAAACAAAAACAAAAAGATTTTCCTTTCTTGTTATTAGCTGCATTAGGATTTTTGTGATCGTTTTTGTTTGTATGAGACTCTCAACTCTTCTGTAGCTAGAATTCATTCAACGAAACGATACAATTTTCGCATATAGTTGCATTTAGGACATTTCAAGAGACCACATATGGTAAGACCAGAAACTGAGACTTAATCAAAGATAAACCATAAAATGAATTCAATGAACCTAACAAAGCATTGAAACTTAACGCTCACATTCTAGAGGTCTAGGTTAGAGACGTGTTCCGGCGTCGTTAAACCTGGTAGTTTATCGTTGAGTGGTTGGGTGATTCCTCCACGGTGAAACGGTAGGTGCCCGTACGGACTGTGCTCCCACGTACCGTCGAGTATATATTGGGAGACCCCTATAGGCTTGCAACCTTTGATCCATAGGAAGCTGAGTTTACCGCCCTACAAACCGTAATGCACTGAACACAGCATTCGGGAAGATTGACTGCAGTACGGGAAGTCCTTGGTGTTCATCTGATCGCCAAGGTGTATAAGCAGTTTTACGGATTGTTTGG
>APFE030426700.1:0-126928 GCA_000404065.3 Pinus taeda | reverse complement strand
CGAAGAAGGACCCTCTGAGTCAGCTGGGATAAGAGGTTCGTTTTCAGACTCAGGAGAATCTGATGAGACGAGAAGAACATGATCATGACACTCTTCTAGAACAGGGTGGTCGAGGGGTAGTGAACCCGAGTCGACACTCTCTCCGACCAATGGTTGGTTTGGAACAGGCTGGGCAGAGCTAGGTTCAGGAAGAGGAGGCTGGACAAAAGAGAAGTTTAAACCAATCCCGTTGTCAGCAGAAGGACGATTTGTAGCTGCAGAAAGATGTCGATATCCAACGGGGAGTTGGGGTGAGGGAGCCGCAATACTTTCCGAGACGTTGGAGGTTTTATCCATGAGTGGACGGTGAAGGGGATGATTTCCTTCACAAAGTCTGCAGGGGATTTGAATCCTCCCTTTTCCCTTACCATTCCCAACTGATGAGGTAGCCACCTGGTTATTCGAATCGAGACTTTCACCAAGCGAAGTACAAGAAGGAGACGTAGAAGTAGGCATCGAAGGAGAGAGGTCCACCTTAGGTTCAACATGATGTTGTTCAGGTGGAGGGACTGAGGGAGTATCAGCCGACATGGTAGGGACCAAAGGGGTTGAAAACAACCAGACAGGCAACCTGACAGTTAACCCTGGAAGGGATAACGTTGCCATATAAAGAGCACCAACATTCGCAAGAGGAGGGGAATTACTAGGATTCCCATCAGGAGGGGGACTTGGGTTGGTGAATCCTGGAAAAGTTGCCATAGCAAAAGAAACCTACTCAAGCTAATGCACACAAGAGCTAACCAGGTAATGTTATCGCGGCCAAAATAAATTTTAAGACACTGAACTTGACCTTTTCATTTTTAAAGAGTCGAGAAAAGGAAAAAAAGATGACTCTAGTCTCCTTTGAATATTTAATGAGCACGAAGTGACAAGACGCTCACTTACACCTTTTCTTTTAGGGAGTCTGAAAAGGATCAAAAGTGACTACTATTGAGAACTAGGCAAGAGGTCTACCAAACAATTCGTAAAATTGCTTATACACCTTGGCAATCAGATGAAAACCAAGGACGTCCCGTACTGCAGTCAATCTTCCCGAATGCTGTGTTTAGTGCATTACGGCTTGTAAGGCGGCAGACTCGGCTTCCTATGGATAAAAGGTTGCAAGCCTATAGGGGTCTCCCAATATTATCCGGACAGGTACGTGGAGCACAATCCGTACTTGGCACCTATCGTTTCACCGTGGAGGAATCACCCAACCACTCAACGGTAAGCTACCAGGTTTAAAGACGCCGGAACACGTCTCTAACCTAGACCTCTAGAATATGTGCGTTAAGTTCCAATGCGTTGTTAGGTTTATTCAGTTCATTTTAAAGCTTATCTTCAATTATGTTTTGGTTTCAGGTCCTACCGTATGATCTCTCACAATCACTTAAATGCAAACTACATGCCAAAGAATACCATTTTGGTTCGATGAATTCTAACTATGAGAAGGTTAGGAATTTTTTGATCACACCAAATGAACACAAGCAATCAAACAATCTAATGCAGCTAATGGCAAGGAAACGAAACTTTTCTTTTGAAAATACAAATCAACGAAATGTTTTGTTCCTTTTTAACTATTGAGCGCAAAAGATATTAGTTTCTTTTCAATGGCACAAAGCACTTAAAATGAATTTTGAGAGATAGCTATACCAAGCAAAAGGAATAAAATCACTTGATGAAAAGACAACAAAGTCCCTAAGATAACAAAGCAGTTTTCGAAATCAAAGGAAAAACTGAGGTTTATGAGCTATGTGATTTAAGCTCAACAAGACAAAAGGGAATTCAAAGGAGGAAGGCAAAGGTGATCTATACACAATTCACTCGAAAAGTGTGCAAATGTAATCTATGCACAAATGAGAATTCTAATTATGCATGTGTGATCTATGCAAGAGAATTCTCAAACACAAGATGATTCTAATGTAATCTAAGAACCAGTCAAGTGCAAATCAAGAAAATTGGGTGAGATTTCCAAAGATCAAAGAATAAAAATACTCAAAGGAAAAATTGTGAAGAAACTGAGACAAACCTTCAAGTAATGATCAAAGGAAATCAAATTAAGAATTTCTCAAAAGAGTCAATGCAAACAAGCTAGAAGTGAATCACTCGAAGCATAGAATGACAAACTTTCACAACCACCAGATGAGTGCGGAAAACAACCAAAAAGCTGACTGGATCATCAAACCATAATTTCCCACAGAAGGCTCGACATGCAAAGCCACTAGGGCTAAGATATAAAATCGATAAAAATAAGCAAACAACTGAAGGATAAAAATAATAACCAGTCACACAAAGGTCCAACACACTTCCAGAAGCTGCAAAAGATATAGCAAGATAGAAATCCAAGCTCAGAAGGCTGGCAAACAAGCTAACTGAAAAGGTTAACAAGTCTGGCGCGACTGTCAGAGTGCAACTCGCGCTATAAAGGGATTGGCGCGGGTTGTTAGTTAGCAACAGGCGCCAATTGGCACGACTGTCAGGGGAAAAACCACACTAATAAAGTTTGCCAAGTAAAAAAACAAAACAGTTAGTCCAAAGCTTGGTTTACAGTATCTAGGAAGGCCAGGAAGCAAGAAATAGCAAGAAATTCAATACAGAAAGCTATCCAAGCCAGCAAACAAGAGAAAAAGTAACATGCAAGACAAACTCGAAATTGTTCAGTTCGTAAACCAAACCAGAGATTGACTGAAGTGGCTTTGATCTACTTCACTACTGCAAAGCAATAGTGTTTCGAAGGCTATCTGGCCATACTTCAGGCTCCGTCTACAGTTTACAAATCAAACAACAAAATCAAACAACAAGCTTTTCCCCAGTGGTGTCGCCAAATTGTTGAACAGGTAAATCCCCTCTGTGGATAGAGGCGATCCCACTAGCCCAAATGGGGTCTAGCAACAATCACACAATGCTAACACGCAGGTTCCTAATTGCAAATCAAAGATCGATGATGATGGCCTACCTAGATTCCAACGCTAATACTTGTAGAAGAATCGTCGCTCCCGTTCCTTTGCTCCGGCTGGTCACAATCCCCACGATCCTCGTGAACGGACACCTGCACATGCACAGAACGACACAAATACAAGCATAAAATTCAATAGATGCAACTATATATCAGTCAGAAAAGATATAACTCAATCATCATTATGAAGACAATAGGAGTGGAACCATAATGAAAGTCATCCATTAATGAATAAAAGCAAAGAAAGATACAACCAAGGTTCTGACGTTGAACCTATTCTGTGGCTGGGCGAGCATCTAAATATGCCTTGCACAAGACCTTCTCTCTCTCAGGATTCCGGCAGCATAACCTCCCTATGCTCCAAAATTCTTACTATCACTCTAGCATTACTTCAGCACTCACCAAAAACTCTAGCAAAACTAGCTTGTCTAATGCATAAGGACAGTCATTTATAGATGGAGAATGGAGGAAGACACAATGTACCAGAACGCCCATTGTGGATTGCCATTATCCTGAAAAGCTATTGAGGATAGTTGTCATCGATAAACAATGACTCTCGACCTCTATCTTGTGGATTTTTCCCTCAAAGAACTTAATGATAAGAGAGGAAAAAACATATGGGTGCGCGCTGGCCAAAAATCATTACTAAACTTAATTTGTGCGGGTGTTGCTCTAGGACAACGCGCCAATGGCCGCGCCCCCTTTTGAGGATCTAAGTCATTGGCGCGGGTAAGACATTATGTACTTGCGCCAATGGAAAGAGGGCACTTTTCAGGGATAATGAGCAAAAGGTGTCTTCAGGGAACATGAAGTACATACTTAGGGGAACATAATGCAAATGTTTTTAGGTTATGTCATTGCTCATAGGTCCCGAAATGTGTCCTCCAATATACGAAAACAGGGGTAACAGGGACGGTGACCAACGGTGACAAATTACTGTGTTACCCCCTCTGCGGACAGAGGCGATCCCACTAGCCCAAATGGGGTCTAGCAACAATCACACAACGCTAACACGCAGGTTCCTAATTGCAAATCAAAGATCGATGATGATGGCCTACCTGGATTCCAACACTAATACTTGTAGAAGAATCGTCGCTCCCGTTCCTTTGCTCCGGCTGGTCACAATCCCCACGATCCTCGTGAACGGACACCTGCACATGCAAATAACGACACAAATACAAGCATAAAATCTAATAGATGAAACTATATATCAGTCAAAAAAGATATAACTCAATCATCATTATGAAGACAATAGGAGTGGAACCATAATGAAAGTCGTCCATTAATCAATAAAAGCAGAGAAAGATACAACCAAGGTTCTGACGTTGAATCTATTCTCTGGCTGGGCAAGCAGCTAAATATGCCTTGCATAAGACCTTCTCTCTCTCAAGATTCCAGTAGCATAACCTCCCTATGCTCCAAAATTCTTACTATCCCTCTAGCATTACTTCAGCACTCACCAAAAACTCTAGAAAAATTAGCTTGTCTAATGCATAAGGACAGTCATTTATAGATGGAGAAGGGAGGAATATACAATGTACCAGGACGCCCATTGTGGATTGGCATTATCCCTGAAAAGCTACTCAGGATAGTTGTCATAGATAAACAATGACTCTCGACCTCTATCTTGAGGATTTTTCCCTCAAAGAACTTCATGACAAGAGAGGAAAAAACATATGGGTGCGCGTTGGCTAAAAATCATTACTAAACTTAGTTGGCGCGGGTGTTGCTCTAGGACAGAGTGCCAATGGGCGCGCCCCCTTTTGAGGATCTGAGTCATTGGCACGGGTAAGACACTGTGTACCTGCGCCAATGGAAAAAGGGCACTTTTCAGGGATAATTTGCAGAAGGTGTCTTCAGGGAACATGCAGTACATACTCAGGGGAACATAATGCAAATGTTTTTACGTTATGTCACTGGTCACAAGTACCGAAATGTATCCTCCAATGTACGAAAACAAGGGTAACATGGACGGTGACCAACGGTGACAAATTACTATGTAACAGATGCCCCCTAAAGCATGAGGCTCGAGAGAGAGAGAGGGGTGAAATGCTTTACAAGAACATATATAGCTGCTGCCGAGAATCTGCATTTAGAGATACAATTTGATAGTTCAAATACATGATGTACATGACATGGTCGTAGCCATCCATAAGAGAGTACATCTAGATCCGTAGTATGGACGCAGCCATCTGGTTAGGATCAATGAATTGACTCAGGTATGGTCGCAGCCATCCAGTGAATGAGTCATGTATATCACGCCTGGATTACAACAGACACAATCCAGGGTCTTGCGCTCCATCTCGACTCGAACCGAAGTACAAGTTCAAGCATGTGAACATGTGAGCTGAAGTCGAACATGCTTGGACATCGTCTGATTACTAGTCAATAATGAAAACTGTTAACAGACGCGAGAGGTACCACCATTAATGACAATGGCCCTCAAGGTACTATAGGTACAATCTACGGCGTGTGAATTAGTGAGCCGGTGTCGAACACCCATAGAGTCATCCGATCGGAGGCCAATGATAAAAACCTCACGTCGAACACGAAGAACCTGCCATTGAGGCATGCAGTCTCCAAGGTACCGGAAGGGAGTCTCTAGGTCACTTTCCTAGATAATGAGCTGAAGTCGAAAGGAAGTGATCTTCATCGAAGGTGGGCCATGATGTTTCCCACATCATCGATACGAGACGGGAAGAGACAATGGTTTGAATTAAGATTATATGAACTATCAAACGGAGGTTATTTCTTTCAGAGGTCAACTTCTCTTGAACATATCGGCGGCACGACAGTGGAATTGGCAGTATTTGACATCGATGGATCAGAGGTCATGATGACGAGGCAATGAGCAGATGAGTATGAGAGAGTTCAAATAGGATTACCCAAAACCATGGAGGCCAAGTGAAAAATGAGATGAGATATCCCCACCCGACACGAAAGCAGAGAAGTGCCATGTTCAAGAGCGACATACTGCCGACATGACAATAATTATGGTTCCCAAAATTTTCTTTTTTCCCCCACCATTTCTGGTGAGTAACCCAATTATTTTTAATAAGCTTGATGGGGATAGCATATGCTTGTGGTGCGTCATTTCGACAAGATCCGATGTCATCAGGTTTTAATGAGTCTGACAAAGGAAGAACTCGGCGTCTTTTCATATTTAGAGAGTTTGGAAAGACAACAGAAAAGGAAACTCCAGGGGTGTCCTTTTTCGTAAATTTGTGTCTCTCAGGCCTGAAAAAGTATAAAATAATGCCCGAAAGAACCGCTCGACCATTACGATCGAGGATTACTTTTCATAAATAGTGATTTCGACCTGAAAAAGTAAAAAAGTGATCAAAACCACGTCGTTTCGTAACCATTAACAAGTTTTAAATGACAAAAACCCGGTAATATTTTATGTTTTAACGGTCGACAAAAGAAATTAAAACGAACGCCCCTTAGTAACGTTTAACGAGCCAAGAGGAATAACTCGGCAACCTTTTCCTCTTTAAAAGGTCAGGAAAAGAGCTGAAAGCAGACCGTAAAGTAACCTTTTCTCATGTTTTATCGAGCTTGAAAAAGTTGAAAAGAGCTCGTTTGATTGCGTTGAGTTGCACCAAGCCCTGTCATCATACAAAATAGCGTAAAACCCACTTCGACATGAAAATATCCTAAAAATACTCAAAAATATCATTTCTAATGTATTTTTAGGTCAAAATAATGCTATAAATAGTAAAATGGTAAAAAATAAATTTACTTTTCACTTTTTACCTTGTGAGTTTACTATTGGAGGGTTTTTGGTGCAAATTTCAACTGCTGATTGCGATCAATCCAAGAGACCATTCGAGCCGCCGTCTACAATAGGTAAGAGGCCTCATCCCTAGCTCTTTTTTCATTCCATTTTTTAAGATTTTTGTCCATAATTCAGCCTCATGCAAGGGGATTTGCAAATTTTTAGTGTTGCGCCATTGGCGCGGGTTTCTGCACGGGACCGTGCCAATGGTGATTTTTCCCTAAAGGGGTCGCGCCATTGGCGCTACTGTTTTAGGAACAGTTGCGCCAACCGCACGATCTCATTTTTCCATACATTTGACCATTGAATTTGCAAATTTTTCCCAGTTTTAGGTTTCATTAATGATCTAATGATTGAAATTTCACCTTTGGTTGCAGGGTTTTGTCAAAAGGGTTCTAGAATGGAAAGAACGAGAGCATAATGACGTGGATGCCATGGCATTGGAGGATGATGACTGTATGAATGCTATGAGAGACTGTGGCTTGAAGAAATTCTTCCACACCTCATACCTACGTGCACAACATGAGCTATTGCGCTTCATAGTGGATGCTTGGGATACAGAGGATCAGGTATTTCGCCTGAAAGACCAGACATTGGAGTTGGATGTTTCTGATGTCTACTTTATCACTGGATTATCGCGGCGAGGTGCACGGCCTATCTTGATTGGTAGTCGGCCTTCTGGAGAGAACATAGGGGAGGTGATGGCATGAGTGTGTCCTGGAGCACGGTTTGGAGCAAACATCAAGAAGGTAGATATAAACACAGTGCCTGACCTGGTATTATGAATTATTTTATTCACCATTACCCGGACAGCTGGGGTACAGGCGCCCCATGAGGCCAGCAAAAATCATTTGCTGCTGGCCACTGAGTGTCTCCAGCCCACACTGTTTGATTGGGCCACGGCGGTGACAACCAACATTAAACGACAGCTTACCAAGTTTAAGCATGATGGAAACAAACAGTTTGGATATGGATCCATCGTGGTGACTTTCTTCCTAGAGCGACTGCCGATCTTCCGGGTACAGGGGGAATAGTGGCAGACCCAGTGTTGCGGGAACCGAGGTTGCATCAATGGGCAGAACTCATGCCCAGATGAGGAGGGGGCCAGCAGATGTCCTGAAAGCCCGAGTTCTTTATCTGGCTCCGTCACCAGATGATTGTCATTGAGGATTGGCCCTATGCGGGCACAGATTTCACTAGAGATCCTAATCTCCCTCTGCCTGCCGAAGAGGACTGGGGCGAGGAGCTGGGTAGGAACTATTTGTTTTTTTAATGTTTTTATGTATTTGAGTTTTTTTTTCGATAATACATGCCTATCTCTTATAGTGTCTATATATGTATACAGATGTTGGCGCAAAGCGACCAGCTGACTTGCCTCATAACGTGCGGAGAGAACAACTTGTAGCAGACCCTCAGATAAAGGGTGAGGACGACCTAGTATAGAACCTTGAGGCACTTACTCGAGGTATTCCAGATTACGGCAGATTGGCGGATGTGCCTAGAGCGTATCAAAGGCACACGGTGGGAGTATCTACTTGTGTCCATCATCTGTTGAGATGTTTGGTGCGAGCAGTGACATGCTATCATGAGCATCACCATGATTAGACGCCTAGGTTTCCTTTTTGCATATTTTTGAGGAACACGTTGTCAGCAGCTGTATGGGTTTTGGACATGTATTATTTTTTGGATTATGTAACGCGCGGGGCGCAAACATTTTGACTCACACATATATATATATACATATGTTTATGGTTTATTATTGTGTTTTCATGTGCTTGCTTACATAATGTTTTATTTACAAATTCCGCAAATGTCTATCTAATACATGATTGGCCAATGCATCAGATAATGTGTTTAATTGTCGTGGAATATGTTGATATGTAATGAACTCAATGTCGCTTCTATGACTCTAGCATTACTTCAACACTCACAAAAACTAACTTGTTTAATGCATGAGAACAGGCTTTTATAGATGAAGAAGGGAGGAAAATACAATGTACCAGGATGCCCATTGTGCATTGGCATTATCCTGAAAAGCTATTGAGGATAGTTGGCATGGATAAAAAATGACTCTCGACCTCTATCTTGTAGATTTTTCCCTCAAAGAACTTAATGATAAGAGAGGAAAAAACATATGGGTGCGCGTTGGCCAAAAATCATTAATAAACTTAGTTGGCGCGGGTGTTGCTCTAGGACAGGGCACCAATGGGCGCGCCCCCTTTTGAGGATCTGAGTCATTGGCGCGGGTAAGACACTGTGTACCTGCGCCAATGGAAAAGGGGCACTTTTCAGGGATAATTTGCAAAAGGTGTCTTCATGGATCATGAAGTACATACTTAGGGGAAAATAATGCAATTTTTTTTAGGTTATGTCACTGCTCACAGGTCCCGGAATGTGTCCTCCAATATACGAAAACAGGGGTAACAGGGATGGTGACCAACGGTGACAAATTACTGTGTAACAGATGCCCCCTAAAGCATGAAGCCCGAGAGAGAGAAAGGGGTGAAATGATTTACAAGAACATATATAGCTGCCGCCGAGAATCTGCATTAAGAGATACAATTGATAGTTCAAATACATGATGTATGTGGTATGGTCGCAGCCATCCATGATAATCTAGATCTGTAGTATGGACGCAGCCATCTGGTTAGGATCAATGAATTGACTCAGGTATGGTCGCAGGCATCCAATGAATGAGTCATGTATCAAAAATCACGCCTGGATTACAATAGACACAATCCAGGGTCTTGCGCTCCACCTCGACCCGAACAGAAGTACAAGTTCAAGCATGTGAACATGTGAGCTGAAGTCGAACATGCATGAACATCGTCTGATTACCAGCTAATGATGAAAGCTGTTAACAGACGCGAGAGGTACCACCAATAATGACAATGGCCCTCAAGTTACTATAGGTACAATCTACGGCGTGCAAATAAATGAGCCGGTGTCGAACACCCATAGATTCATTTGATCGGAGGCCAATGATGAAAACCTCGCGTCAAACACGAAGAACCTGCCATTGAGGGATGGAGGCTCCAAGGTACCGGAAGGGAGTCTCCAGGTCACTTTCCTGGATAATGAGCTGAAGTCGACAGGAAGTGATCTTCATCGAAGGTGGGCCATGATGTTTCCCACATCATCGATACGAGACGGGAAGAGACAATGTTGTGAATTAAGATTATATGAACTATCAAACGAAGGTTGTTTCTTTCAGAGGTCAACTTCTCTTGAACATATCGGCGGCACGACAGTGGAATTGGCAGTATTTGACATCGATGGATCAGAGGTCATGATGACGAGGCAGTGAGCAGATGAGAGGTCAAATAGGATTACCTAAACCCATGGAGGCAAGTGAAAAATGAGATGAGATATCCCCACCTCGACATGAAAGCAGAGAAGTGCCATGTTCAAGAGTGACATACTGCCGACACGACAATAATTACGGTTCCCAAAATTTTCTTTTTTCCCCCACCATTTCTAGCGAGTACCCTAATTATTTTTAACAAGCTTGATGGGGATAGCATATGCTTGTGGTGTGTCATTTCGACAAGATCCGATGTCATCAGGTTTTAACGAGTCTGATAAAGGAAGAACTCGGCGTCTTTTCATGTTTAGAGAGTTTGAAAAGACAGCAGAAAAGGAAACTCCAGAAGTGTCGTTTTTCGTAAAGTTGTGTCTCTCGGGCCCGAAAAAGTATAAAATAATGCCCGAAAGAACCGCCCGACCATTATGATCGAGGAGTACTTTTCATAAATAGTGATTTCGACCTGAAAAAGTAGAAAAGTGATCAAAACCACGTCATTTCATAACCATTAACGAGTTTGAAACGACAAAAACCCGGTAATATTTTATGTTTTAATAGTCGACAAAAGAACTTAAAAGGACCGCCCCTTAGCAACGTTTAATGAGCCAAAAGGGATAACTCGGCAATCTTTTCCTCTTTAAACAGTGAGGAAAAGAGCTGAAAGCAGACCATAAAGTAACCTTTTCTCATGTTTTACTGAGCTTGAAAAAGTTGAAAAGAGCTCGTTTGATTGCGTTAAGTTGCACCAAGCCCTGTCATCATACAAAACAACGTAAAACCCACTTCGACATGAAAATATCCTAAAAATATTCAAAAATATCATTTCTAATGTATTTTTAGGTCAAAATAATGCTATAAATAGTAAAATGGTAAAAAATAAATTTGCTTTTCACTTTATACCTTGTGAGTGCACTATTGGAGGGTTTTTGGTGCAAATTTCAACTGCTGATTGCGATCAATCCAGAAGACCATTCGAGTCGCCGTCTGCAACAGGTAAGAGGCCTCATCCCTAGCTCTATTTTCATTCCATTTTTTAAGATTTTTGTCCATAATTTAGCCCCCTGGAAGGGGATTTGCAAATTTTTAGGGTTGCGCCATTGGCGCGGGTTTCCTGCACGGGGCCCCGCCAATTGTGATTTTTCCCTAAAGGGGTCGCGCCATTGGCGCGACTGTTTTAGGAATAGTCGCGCCAACCACATGATCTCATTTTGCCATACATTTGACCGTTGAATTTGCAATTTTTTTCCAATTTTAGGTTTCATTAATGATCTAATGTTTGAAATTTCACCTTTGGTTGCAGGGTTTTGTCAAAATGGTTCTAGAATGGAAAGAACGAGAGCATAATGACGTGGATGCCATGGAATTGGAGGATGATGACTGTATGAATTCTCTGAGAGACTGTGGCTTGAAGAAATTCTTCCACACCTCATACCTACATGCACAACCTGAGCTACTACGCTTCATAGTGGATGCTTGGGATACAGAGGATCAGGTATTTCGCCTGAAAGACCAGACATTGGAGTTGGATGTTTCCGATGTCTACTTCATCACTAGATTATCGCGGCGAGGTGCACGACCTATCTTGACTGGTAGTCGGCCTTCTGGAGAGAAGATAGGGGAAGTGATGGCAAGAGTGTGTCCTGGAGCACGGTTTGGAGCAAACAGCAAGAAGGTAGATATAAACACGGTGCCCGACTTGGTACTACGAGTCATTTTATTCACCATTACCCGGACAGCTGGGGTACAGGTGCCCCATGAGGCCAACAAAAATCATTTGCTGCTGGCCACTGAGTGTCTCCATCCGACACTGTTTGATTGGGCCACGGCAGTGACAACCAACATTAAACGGCAGCTTACCAAGTGTAAGAGTGATGGAAACAAACAGTTTGGATATGGACCGATCGTGGTGACTTTCTTCCTGGAGTGACTGCCGATCTTCCGGGTACAGGGTGGGATAGTGGCAGACCTAGTGTTGCGGGAATCGAGGTTGCATCGATGGACAGAACTCATGCCCAGAGGAGGAGGGGGCCAGCAGATGTCCTGGAAGCCCGAGTTCTTTATCTGGCTCTGTCACCAGATGATTGTCATCGAGGACTGGCCCTATGCGGGCACGGATTTCACTGGAGATCCTGATCTCCCTCTGCCTGCCGGAGAGGACTGGGACAAGGAGCTAGGTAATAACTCTTTGTTTTTTATCATTTTTATGTATTTAAGTTTTTTTTTTGTTAATACATCCCTATTTCTTACAGCATCTATATATGTATACATATGTTTGTGCAGAGCGACCAGCTGACTTGCCTCATAATGTGCGGAGAGCACAACCTACAGCGAACCCTCAGGTAGAGGGTGAGGATGATCTAGTACCGAACCTTGAGGCAGTTACTCGAGGTATTCCAGATTACGGCAGATTGGCGGACGTGCCTAGAGCGTACCAGAGGCCCACGGTGGGAGTATCTACTCATGTCCATCATCTGTTGAGACGTTTGGTGCGAGCGGTGACATGCTACCATGAGCATCACTGTGATTAGACGCCTAGGTTTCCTATTTGCATATTTTTGAGGAACACGTTGTCACCAGCTGTATGGGCTTTGGACATGTATTATTTTTTGGATTATGTAACGTGCGGGGCATGAACATTTTGACACACACGTGTATATATATACATATGTTTATGGTGTATTATTGTTTTTTCGTGTGCTTATGTTTATTCCTAGATGGATCTTTTCTTCACGTGATTATGCGTTTTATATGCTATGCGACTGTTCGACACACATGTAATCTAATGTATCTACTACATAACAAATGACCCATTGGAATGTATTCACACACACGCATATATTTTATTTTTACGAAATCTTGAAAACACACATGAGAATCACGTATGCAAACTATGCTTTATGGGACATGAAACGGGCATGCCCCCCGGCATCGTGTCTCAATCCGAGGTACATGCCCCCCAAGCTTCAGTCCATTGAAAATGGGTTGAAGGTTGACATAATGGTTATGCGCTTGAAATGCACGAGCTTGCATTTCATTATTTTAACGAGGTTGATACATTAGGAAAACTATCCTCGAGACTCCTTGTTTCATTTTTTAGGGAGCTTGACAGAGGGAAACGAACTATGCTCTGCCCGAACTTCATCATAATGAATAGGAAGTCAGGGCTACCAAGAGTGGCACTCCCGATGGGAGGTCAATGTCTTGGAAATCGGGACCCAATGCCCCCAGAACACTATCCACGATGTCGGCATTGCTGGATATAGGCACGGGAGAAGTAGCCACGTACTGGACCTGCGGTGGGGCAGATACAACTGGTGGATAAAAACCAGGAGGGCATGACAACTGCGTAGGAGGCACCGGGGGACTAAAGAATGATAATTGATCTACAGTCACAATCCTTCCATCGTGTGGAAAGCAAACCACACGGAAAAGTGAAGAGACAAGGGCCGTCATTGCGTAAACATAATCACGACCAAGG
Organism: Pinus taeda; assembly: GCA_000404065.3. Classification (NCBI taxonomy): domain Eukaryota; kingdom Viridiplantae; phylum Streptophyta; class Pinopsida; order Pinales; family Pinaceae; genus Pinus; species Pinus taeda. The sequence continues at coordinate 113,394 of APFE030426700.1, read as the reverse complement.
AGAAGATTGAACTCTAAAGCACCTTGGGTAACCAGCACGTCTACATAGACAGTTTTGCCTCCCAAAGTAATAGGGAACTTTGGAAGGATCCCCAATGGTTGATTGGTTCCTCCGTCAAACGCCATCAGATTCTGCGCAACGGGCACAAGCTGTGGGGAGCCCAAAGCTTGCCAAGTAGTAGAAGGCATAAGACTGATAGATGCACCTTCATCCAAGACAGTGCCAGGTACTGCCGTATCATAGGCATGTATGGTAATCTGGAAAGGCACATGGGATGGAAGGCGGAAAGTAGTCAGGTGATGCCAGTCGAAGGAAACGACTGAGCCACTTGGTGGGGGAATCGTATGATTGCCCCCCTGGTCTAAAGGAACCGAAGAAGGACCCTCTGAGTCAGCTGGGATAAGAGGGTCATTTTCAGACTTAGGAGAATCTGATGAGATGAGAAGAACATGATCATGACGCTCTTCTAGAATAGGGTGGTCAAGGGGTAGTGAACCCGAGTCGACACTCTCTCCGACCAATGGTTGGTCTGGAACAGACTGGGCAGAGCCAGGTTCAAGAAGAGGAGGTTGGACAAAAGAGAAGTTTAAACCAATCTCATTGTCAGCAGGAGGATGATCTACAACTGCAGAAAGACGTTGATATCCAATGGGGAGTTGGGCTGAGGGAACCGCAAGACTTTCCAAAATAGTGGAGGCTTTATCCATGAGTGGACAAAGGTGAAGGGGATGATTGCCTTCACAAAGTCTGTAGGGGATTCGAATCTTCCCTTTTCCCTTGCGATTCCCAACTGATGAGGGAGCATCACTGTGAGCCTCAGTGGACGATGAAGGGTGGGCTGGATCACGAGACCATATTTCTAAGATTCTGGGAATGCCAAGACAATCACGAAGAAGATGGTGCTCCTTGCATAATCGACAAGGAAACTTAACCTTCCGTGGAGGAGTGGAAAGGGGCCCGACTTCTGGTGTACTTGAGGGAGCAATAGTTGTGCTTGTAGCCTCTCCCTGAGGTGATTTCTTCTTCTTCTTCTTCTTCTTCTTTGTCTTAGCCACCTGGTTACTCGAAACAAAACTTTCACCAGGCGAACTACGAGAAGAAGACATAGAAGTAGGCGTCAAAGGGGAGAGGTCCACCTTAGGTTCAACATGATGTTGTTCAGGTGGAGGGACTGATGGAGTATCAGCCGACACGGTAGGGACCAAAGGGGTTGAAAACAACCAAACAGGCAACCTGACAGTTAACCCCGGAAGGGATAACGTCGCCATATAAAGAGCACCAACATTCCCAAGAGGAGGGAAATGACTAGGATTCCCGTCAGGAGGGGAACTTGGGTTGGTGAACCCTAGAAAAGTTGCCATAACAAAAGAAACCTACTCATGCACACAAGATCTAACCAGGTAATGTTATCGTGCTAAAATAAATTTTAAGACATTAAACTTGAACTTTTCATTTTTTAAGAGTCGAGAAAAGGACGAAAAGATGACACTAGTCTCCTTCAAATATTTAATGAGCATGAAGTGACAAGACGCTCACTTACACCTTTTCTTTTAGGGAGTCCGAAAAGGATCAAAAGTGACTACTCTGGAGAACTAGGTAAGAGGTTTTCCAAACAATCCGTAAAACTGCTTATACACCTTGGCAATCAGATGAAAACCAAGGACTTCCCGTACTGCAGTCAATCTTCGCGAATGCTGTGTTCAGTGCATTACGGCTTGTAAGGCGGCAAACTCGGCTTCCTATGGATAAAAGGTTGCAAGCCTATAAGGGTCTCCCAATATATACGCGACGGTACGTGGGAGCACAATCTGTACTGGCACCTATCATTTCACCATGGAGGAATCACCCAACCACTCAACGGTAAGCTACCAGGTTTAAAGATGCCGGAACACGTCTCTAACCTAGACCTCTATAATGTTTGCGTTAAGTTCCAATATGTTATTAAGTTTATTCAGTTCATTTTAAAGTTGATCTTGTGTTATGTTTCAATTTTCAGGGCCTACCATATGTAATCTCTCAAAATTACTTAGATGCAAACTACATGCCAAAGAATACAATTTCGTTCGATGAATTCTAACTATGAGAAGGTTAAGAATTTTTCGATCAAACAAAATGAACACACGCAATCAAACAATCTAATGTAGCTAATGGCAAGGAAACGAAACTTTTCTTTTGAGAATACAAATCAATGAAATGTTTTTTTTCCTTTTTAGCTATTGAATGCAAAAGATACTAGTTTGATTTTCTTTTCAATGGCACAAAGCACTTAAAATGATTTTGAGAGATAGCTACACCAAGCAAAAGGAATAAAGGAATAATACAGGTGATTATGCACAATTCACTTGAAAAGTGTGCAAATGTAATCTATGCACAAATGAGAATTCTAATTATGCACGTGTGAGCTATGCAAGAGAATTCTCAAACACAAGATGATTCTAATGTAATGTAAGAACCAGTCAAGTGCAAATCAAGAAAATTGGGTGATATTTCCAAAGATCAAAAAATAAAAACACTCAAAGGCGATTACACTCATACAAAAGAAAAAAGATGCAAAATTGTGAAGAGACTGAGACAAACCTTCAAGTAATGATCAAAGGAAATCAAATTAAGAATTTCTCAAAAGAGTAAATCCAAACAAGCTAGAAATGAATCACTTGCAACATAGATTGCCAAACTTTCACAACCACCAGATGAGTGTGGAAAACAACCAAAAAACTGACTGGATCATCAAACCATGATTTCCCACAGAAGGCTCGACATGCAAAGCCACTAGGGCTAAGATATAAAATCGATAGAAATAAGCAAACAATTGAAGGATAAAAAATAATAATCAGTCACATAAATGTCCAACACACTTCCAGAAGCTGCAAAAGATATAGCAAGATACAAATCCAAGCTCAGAAGGCTGGCAAACAAGCTAACTGAAAAAGTTAACAAGTCTGGCGCGACTGTCAGACTGCAACTCGCGCTATAAGGGGATTGGCGCGGGTTGTCAGTTAGCAACAGTCGCCAACTGGCACGACTGTCAAAGGAAAAATTGCGCTAATAAATTTTGCCAAGTAAAAAAACAAAACAGATAGTCCAAAGCTTGGTTTACAGTATCTAGGAAGGCCAAGAATCAAGAAACAGTAATAAATTTAACCCAGAAAGCTATCCAAGCAAGCAGACAAGAGAAAAACTAACATGAAAGACAAACTCGAAATTGTTCAGTCCGTAAACCAAACCGGAGATTGACTGAAGTGGCTTTGATCTACTTCACTACTGCAAAGAAATAGTGTTTCGAAGGCTATCTGGTCATACTTCAGGCTCCGTCCAAAGTTTACAAATCAAACAACAAAATCAAACAATAAGCTTCTCCCCAACGGAGTCGCCAAATTGTTGGACAGGTAAATCCCCTCTGCGGACAGAGGCGATCCCACTAGACCAAATGGGGTCTAGCAACAATCACACAACGCTAACATGCAGGTTCCTAATTGCAAATCAAATATCGATGATGATGGCCTACCTGAATTCCAACGCTAATACTTGTAGAAGAATCATCGCTCCCGTTCCTTTGCTCCGGCTAGTCACAATAACCACGATCCTCATGAATGGACACTTGCACATGCAAAGAACGTCACAAATACAAGCATAAAATCCAATAGATGCAACTATATATCAGTCAGAAAAGATATAACTCAATCATCATTATGAAGACAATAGGAGTGGAACCATAATGAAAGTCGTCCATTAATGAATAAAAGCAGAGAAAGATACAACCAAGGTTCTGACGTTGAACCTATTCTCTGGTTGGGCGAGCAGCTAAATATGCCTTGCACAAAACCTTCTCTCTCTCAGGATTCCGGCAGCATAACCTCCCTATGCTCCAAAATTCTTACTATCACTCTAGCATTACTTCAGCACTCACCAAAAACTCTAGCAAAAACTAACTTGTTTAATGCATGAGAACAGGCTTTTATAGATGAAGAAGGGAGGAAAATACAATGTACCAGGACACCCATTGTGGATTGGCATTATCCTGAAAAGCTATTGAGGATAGTTGTCATGGATAAACAATGACTCTCGACCTCTATCTTGTAGATTTTTCCCTCAAAGAACTTAATGATAAGAGAGGAAAAAACATATTGGTGCGCGTTGGCCAAAAATCATTACTAAACTTAGTTGGCGCGAGTGTTGCTCTAGGATAGGGCGCCAATGGGCGCGCCCCCTTTTGAGGATCTGAATCATTGGCGCGGGTAAGTCACTGTGTACCTGCGCCAATGGAAAAAGGGCACTTTTCAGGGATAATTTGCAAAAGGTGTCTTCAGGGAACATGAAGTACATACTTAGGGGAACATAATGCAAATGTTTTTAGGTTATGTCACTGCTCATAGGTCCCGGAATGTGTCCTCCAACATACGAAAACAGGGGTAACAGGGACAGTGACCAACGGTGACAAATTACTGTGTAACAATGCTTAAACTCCTTAAATTCCCTTTTCTTTTGTTTAATAAATTGCAAGTGACTTTGTTGCTAGATAAGCAGGTATAGCCCTCAGGGCCTTTGGACACTCAAGCAATGGGAGAGGAGCATAAATGCTTGACTGTCGAAAGGATAGACTATGACCCAAATTGTTCTACTCAGATTTCTATAGTATGATGAATCTCCTATGGAGAGACTCAATCAGGATGAGGTACCTTGAGGATGAAAACAAAGATCCCTTCTATGACCGTGAATTGAATCACAAGAAGGAGGCTTTTAATGAGAAAAAAGTATTTCATTCTATATCAAAATGGTTAGGAAATAGTAAATATGTTTCTTTGAAACTTCTATCTCTATCATTTTGAATGTCAAAACAAGAAAGATATTAATATAGATAAATCTAATTGTAATCAATTTTAATATGTTATTAAGAAAAATAGATACTTGGTATTACTATAAGAACATATGATCAAAATTTATTTTATTATTTTATTTTCATTGAATCGCGAAGCAAACAAGGTCCAAGAAAGAAAGCGTCAAGTATTTGTGTGTTATTGCATGCTTATTTGTTGGATGTCATTTCTAGAAGGAGGTAGGGACAACATTATTAACATTGTTGAATGGAATAAGAAAATGGGAAGGTGTTGCACCATCCTAAGCTTTCGAAGCTTTGTTTTAGGATTAGTCGGTAAGTTATTTCATTTTTATCGAGTCATTGTTCGTTGGGTTATATGGATTCTAGAAATGATATCTCTCTTCCACATGTTACAACAACAAGCATATTGTAAAGTTAAATATTTATTTTGTTAAATTATGAGAAATTAAAATTTTATGCAAAGAAATAGGGAAATAGGGAGGTAAGTAGATAAATACTTATATATTATTTGTGTTAAAATAAATAAAAAAACTTAAAAGAGGAGATATGTTAACATTTAGAGATCACTATCTAACTACACCTTAAGAATTTATTTCTAGTTCTATAATTGGACATAGTATAGAGTGAATCCAACTACTATAGATGTAGGGTCTTATAGAATCATGAACTAGAAAATGTTAGAGTAACCCATATTTGTGATACAAAAAGTGAAATAATTTATAGATAAATTGTTATGTGTTTGCTTAGAATAGAATAGAAATTGTCTCTACTAAATAGATATATTGAAATATCACACTCTCAAAATATTAAAATAAGCCTTTAGATCCTTTTCAGTAATAATTATGTAATCCCTTATTCATTTAAATCAAGAATTAAAATATTAGTCTATAAAAAATTTAGGCTAATTAACACAATTTTCTTTTTTTAACTACTATATGGTATATACTTCAACTTCAAGCATCATTATCATTCAAGTATGGCCAAACAAATAAGATGAAGGAATAAGTAGATGCATTACATGGAATTTTCTTTACTTAAAACAAAACATGATGGGTGTCAAAGGTACTCACCCACTCGACCTTGTGGTTCACTACTATTCATGATTTTTACATGCTACCAATTGTTCTCATAATGTGACTTGGGATAATTTGTTAAACCGCTGATGCGGGAGCATTCAGCCCAAAGGGAAATTATTGTAAATAATAGACATAGGGGTCATGCAATTGTGGAATTAGTTTCCTAAATTCCAAGTCACTTTAATATTTAGGCTTTTAATTAGACATTCTCAAAATAAATAAATAAAACTAGGAGAGCTTTTAGGCATAAAAGGAATGGATGTGGACCATTAAGTGATAAGGAAGCTTTTCTATTTTAGAACAGGGAAAAAGATGGGAAAAAGCCTCAAGATGCTTTTGCCATATGTATGCATTGCATGTAGAGTTAGAGATTTTAGTGGGTGATTTTAGGATTTTTAGATCATGCTAAGTTTTATAAATTATGAAGCCTCAAAGGCATTGAATATGAGAGAGTGTGAGAGAGTGAGGTGGAGAATAGGTTGAATAGCCCAGGCTGTAAGTCCTCTGGCAAATTGTAAGGCCATGAACGTTGAAGATCTGGCCACGAAGAGAGGTTGTAAGTATTTATTTGCATTTGTTAATGTAAAAACAGTGTGTTTTCAGAATTGTGGGGATTAATTCATAAGTTGAAGTGGTCTTTAGTGTTGAAACGTTGCGGATGCGCATTTGCTGTGGAAATTTGATTGCATGTTGGTGATGGAAATGAGGAGACCAACTTTTAATCTATTATGGGTGATCATTTGAATGTTAATAAAAAGGTGCTTGTGTGCCCAAGGTTTGGTTGGAGTTTTTAAACCATAATTGGATGAGATAGCTTCTGCAAAGATTCTGGGTATTGCAGGGCAGGTATGCATCAGGTGGTATCAGAGCAGGAATAGATCTGTTTGAAGATTCAAGTTTTTTTTAAGTTAAGTTAATTGCATGTGATGAATGAATGTTAGATTTTGGAACTGATGAATATTGTAGCAGCGGGTGCAGTGATAAAGGAGTCCAGCAAGGGCTTTTAAGTGGATATGGCAAAACCTAAAGAGTCAACAGAGGTTGAGTAAAGTTGTAGATGAGAGAAGCCTACAGGAGCAGTAGAGGATGCTTGAAAGGTTCCAGCAAAGGACCAATGATTACCAAAGGACCAGATCTGGAGTGAAGGATTGGTGAGGTAAGTGGCAGGAAGAGAGTTTGTTGTGGTAGAGGCTTCATGCAACTCATAGGTGAGGAACTCATGGCGAAGGAGATGACTATTGAAAGTCATAAAGGAGAGAGCAGAGGTTTAGAAAGAGGCCACAATAGAAAGAAGGAGAAATATGCCAAGGCGAATGGCATAAGACAGCAGTTGACTCAGGAAGAGTATGAGAAAGAGAAAGCTGGGATAGTAGTTCATCTTGAGCTATTGATGGAGTTATTGCAGGAAAATGTGAAAGACCAGAGACATGGTTTGCTGATGAGGAAGAGACTGAAGTGGCAGAGGCTACAATAGAAAAAAGAATTATAGATAAGCATGCAGTTAACAGGGGTACTGAAGGAAGCAGTCAAGACTAAAAAGTCTTGTGATTTAAAAACTAATGAGTTGTGTATGTTTGCAGGTACAGAATAGGGAGATGAACAAGCTTTAGAATTTTTCCAAGAAGAGTTGAATCTGAAGCCTATTCAAGTCAATGATGAAAATATGAAGACGAAGGAGTCTAATCAGAATGTTGGATCAGCTGATGATTGGTTAAAAGTTTTTGAAGGCATAGAAAATTATGTGAAGTTTCCAAGTTCTACTCCTAATGAAGTTGTTGAATTGTATAGAAAACTAGATCTCCAGAGAAGATATTTGGAGAGACAGAGGAGTTATGTGCTGAAATATTTGCTGGAGACATCTGAACCAGAAGAAAAAGTTGCACATGAAGTTGCACATGAAATTGCAGATGAAATTGCAGGTGACAAGCAAAGGAATGTTGCAGAGGGACAGGAAGTTTGGGAGGCAGCAACATCCATATTGACAGCTAGAGCAACATGTGGGGCGACATTTATGGCGGCAGCTGAGATAACACTAGCAGCAACAAAATCTATGGGGGCACTGATGCCTTATGTTTTTTATTCTAACAATTGTTTTGTGAGTACAGGTTTTATTAAAGGTGTTGGAGAAAGTCTATTAGACAGAGAAATTGAAATGATGAGGTGGATGATGATGAAGGAATCCCAAAAGAGACCAGCAGCAGTGAAACAAAAGAGAAGCAGCAAAATGAAAACAACAAAAGATTGCAAGAGTGCAGCTAGTGGAGCAAAAAAGCATAAAGTGTGGAGAACTGGAGAAGAACAACAGACAGAAGCAGTGACAAATGGAAAGTTGCAACACAAGATATGGGATCCAGGCAAACATAGATATGAACACATGATCAAGAGATCATGAATTTTTCTACCTTGGGAGTTTGATGCGGGAGCATTCAGCCCAAAGGGAAATTATTGTAAATAATAGACATAGGGGTCATGCAATTATGGAATTAGTTTCCTAAATTCCAAGTCATTTTAATGTTTAGGCTTTTAATTAGATATTCTCAAAATAAATAAATAAAACTAGGAGAGCTTTTAGGCATAAAATTAATGAATGTGGACCATTAAGTGATAAGGAAGCTTTTCTATTTTAGAACAAGGAAAAAGATGGGAAAAAGCCTCAAGATGCTTTTGCCATATGTATGCATTGCATGTAGAGTTAGAGCTTTTAGTGAGTGATTTTAGGATTTTTAGGTCATGCTAAGTTTTATAAATTATGAAGCCTCAAAGGCATTGAATATGAGAGAGTGTGAGAGAGTGAGGTGGAGAATAGGTTGAACAGCCCAGGTTGTAAGTCCTCTGGCAAATTGTAAGGCCATAAACGTTGAAGATTTGGCCACGAAGAAAGGTTGTAAGTATTTATTTGCATTTGTTAATGTAAAAACAGTGTGTTTTCAGAATTGTGGGGATTGATTCATAAGCTGAAGTGGTCTTTAATGTTGAAACATTGCGGATGCGCATTTGCTGTGGAAATTTGATTGCATGTTGGTGATGGAAATGAGGAGACCAGATTTTAATCTATTATGGGTGATCATTTGAATGTTAATAAAAAGGTGCTTGTGTGCCCAAGCTTTGGTTGGAATTTTTTAAACCATAATTGGATGAGATAGCTTCCGCAAAGATTATAGGTATTGCAGGCCAGGCTTGCATCAACCACTACCTCAAATAACTTACTCCCCGTTATGCTTAATCCTGTGTCCAATCCATGTTTCCTCCATGCATATAACCTCACATTTCTCCATGTGATAGACATAAGGTGGATATATGGGATGTTCTTGGCGATTTGTTGGACCATATCAGACAATTGTGAATGTGGTCATCCTCAATTTGCTTACCTCGTTCGACGTATCAAACAACCGTGGATGTGGAAATCCTCAAATAGGTAAAAAAAAAATTAAAAAAATTCTCTTGGTGCTCTAAAGCTTCTATGTATAGTAGGGTTTCGTATAAGGACTTTAATTCCCTATTTGTCTATTTGAAACCTTGTTACATATTTTCTTGAAAATGTAAATCTGTGACCATTATTTGGGAAAAATTTCGATGTTTTTCTTTTCCTTCCTTTCCTTACAATTTTATACTTGTGCCTTAATTTATTTATGCTTTTCGTTCTACTTTCAAAACATTGTAGTGTCATCTTCCCACAAAATATGCCTAGATTGTATAAAATTGAAAGAATGTTTTACAATTTCCTAATCCGGCTTAAGAATTTATGGGTTCATTATCCATAGTCAATAATTTGATGATGAGTTACTAAGATTTTGTAACTCTCTCATGCTGGATTTAATGGTATTTTATGGAAGACATTTTCTCTCCAAATTAGCCTCTTTGACAAGGCTTCAAGATTTACATTTGTAATGTTCAACATTTTACAATTCTTTTAACTATTTCGTTTACAAATAAGGGTTCAATTGACTTGTTGCAGGTACAACTTGAACCCTACTCTAACTATTTCCAATAACAAAATTTTCAGAAAATATCAAAGTAATTTTCTTGCATACAACTCCAGGTATGAACCATTTCGAATTTCTTCTAAGTTTTGATAAGGTTTTATAGTAACACAATGCTAAAACCACTAGATATCATTTTCTACCAAGACAATAAGTTGTTTATTTAGAGTTTTTGGCTCTTTCTATGTGGTCAATTGATCTATGAGTGTGCTCTCATTGGCTTTACCATGAACATATTTTGTTTAGATGACTAAATTGTACTTTGTACAAATTTTCCCATTAGGTTTATTTAGACAAGAATTTGAATTTGAATTGATTACAATTATTTGGTATTTGAGAAACAAAATAATGTTTGTAAGAATTCATGTTTATATCATTTTCTTCTCAAATGATAAGTTGTTATAGAGTTTTTGGATTTTTTATGTGCTCAATTGATCTCTGAGTCTACTCTCACTAGCTCTACTAGGAACAAATTTTTTTTAGATGTCTAAATTGTACTTTGTACAAATTTTTCCATTAGGGTTATTTAGACAAGAATTTGAATTTTAGTTCATTATAATGATTTGGCCTTTGAGAAACAAACTAATCCTTGTAATAATTAATGTTTATCACATAATTCATATCATTATAGAAACAACTACTCATGTGTTTGTACTTTATTATTCCTTGTCACCATTACGTTCTATTGGCATTCCTTATTCCTTGTCACCATTATTTATTTATTTATTCTTTTTCTGAGACTATTTGCATGATCTTTTACCACTATAAAGATAGTCCCTACCTCTTTAAACCCAAGACCCTTTGTCCTTTAAAAAGTCCAAAGCCAAATCTACCTAAGCAAATTTTTGATGTAAATATTATATGCATTTATGACTACAGGGTTTCATATAACTTTGTAGCTCTCATATATACTCTTGCCTAGGGTTTTAAGTTGATAGCAATACCTTGTTACTAAATAATATGTCTTCAAGAAATATTACATTGTTTATGTATATTTTTGTAAATTATAAAGTAGTTGTTGCTCTGTGGATTAGTATAAAATGGGCATTTTCTCTCTCATAAATACTTTTATATGAAACACATAGGAATTAATAGAATTCTCTATTGCGATGAATTATATACATTCTATTCTAAATGTTGTACTACTTCATCTTGTTCATCAACTAATTTTATGTATAACTTTCATAGGTATAAATGCATAAATATTAAACATACTACCATGCATGTTTCCAAAATAAATTAAAATGTTCAAGTATTCTCTTTCAAATAGAAATGAAATAGTACACAATTATCTACGTTGCTTTTCTTCAAGCATCAACATCATTTGAAAAATGTATAAGGAATTTTACTAGGTTATTCATACAACTAAACAATATTATTTGAATCCTTTTTGTATTCCTTAGTATGTGTGGATATACAACCTGACTTTTTGTTCCTGTTCACCCAATACTTTTTTTCTAAAACACAATAACATAAGGAACCTATTGGACTTAATTCTCATAACTAAGTATTCTTTCCACATAGTACATGCATTTTACAAAAACATATAAACCACATTTCTCATATGTTATATGCAAATTATAGAATAACATATTTGTGCATTAGTGATACTTGGAAAATTTTATGTAACTAGAATTCTCCTCCCATCCAAATGATTTTTTGTAGCTTCTCCCATCCAACTCCTCTTGTACCTCTATTGGTTATGGTGTAGGTAATTTTTCTTTTTCTCTTTTTTATTCCTTCCCCCATCTTCTTCGTTAAAACCTTTTTTCACCGTCCCATACACACATGGAAATTCCTTTCCTATTTGTGTCTTATCATTAATTCTTAGGCCTTTTCATTAACTCATCATGCCTTTCTCTCTCGCATGATGCTTTTTTATTTTATTTTTTTGTATCTTATCAAGAACATGGGTGTTTTTGTATTTTTTTGTATTTTATACAAATATTGTTATATACATATGACTGCATTGATTGACCAGGATCTATCATGCATGTAACCATGATGAAAATAATATCACAGGAATGTACATAACCACAGTTCACATAACAGTCATTAACCATGATAGCTATTTGTAAAATGTAAAAACCTATACGACAATTTTCTCTTACCCCAATGTCCAATGATGCAACTTCGCTCTAATAGTCTTCTTCTCCTACTCTATCTCAGCCAACATACCAACATCATGATGACACAAAATACATGCAATGACCTCATGAACAACAACCTTAACCATGAAAATGCATGCATAACAACATCCATCTAACCTATTCAGTCCAAGTGTTTGAACCATGCTTTGATACCAATTTGTAACCACTCCTCCCACATTTACTCAATTTCACCGGCCTGCTAGGGTAAACATTAGATAGAGATCTACTATGGCATGGCCCAACCTCCTAGATTCAATGAAGTAGGTGGGGCCGACAACTAGAACTTACCACCCATAAACCAACATCCTACATGGCTTACAAGACACTCAATGGCCAAAGAACCATCCCAAGTCACCAAAACCTAAGCTAAAATTATTTTTTAGTGACGAAGGCCCACTACCACATTCATGAAAAGGAATCCATGCAGTTATAGGCTTGCAATTACATGCATAAGCCTATAAGGGTGTGGTTATAGCCTTAAATTTCTAGTTCAGACAATGCGGTCTTAAATTCTGAGTCACCATATCAGGCTAGCATCTAAATCATTACCGAGATCTCAATGAGACTTTACAAAATTATAAATAACATAAGGAAAAATGCATTAATTCAAAACTTCATCAAGGACTTGACATAACCAGGCCTAACCATGACAGTCATTTCATCAAAGATATGATGAACAAGTAATCTACATGTCATGAATGCATATATGAACACAGGAGTCTAGAACTTATCTAAGAATCATTAAGAAGGTTTTATTCCCTCTCCACATAGTTGAAATAAAACTTTTTATTGAATCCATTCATCAACCATTCAATATATTATCAAAACATGTTAAGATCCATAGGTATAACACATAATATGAACAACATATAACCATAAAATAAGTATGATATAGACCATGGAAACTCAGCCATAATATCACCAACATAATCTCTACAAATATACATGAATCACAATAAGATAATAACTCTTATTAACATATGAAAATACCAACCAATTTGGGTACTTCCATATACCACCTAACCATAGATTGGGGTGAAACCAAATATTTCTTTTAGCCAATCACCTCCATGCCATATTCCAAACATGAATGAGGGATCACATGCAATAAACCAACACAAAACAAACCAGGGCTTCCATAGGACAAACCACCTCAACCCTCTACCACAGTGAGTCCACATCCATGCTCGGACATCACTAGCCATAACTATATTGGTCTCTACCCAAGTTGTCCAAGGCTCTAGAGCATTTGTTCCAAACATGGCTCTGAGAACTAATAACTCAACCCACAACCTTCTAGTGCTCTAGATCGTTTGTCTAACCTATCTCCAAGGACTAATAACTCAAACCACAAAGGGCTCTAGAGTGTTTTTCCCAACCTAGGCTATAGGACTAGTAACTCAACCCAAGTTGTTCTAGGGCATCCAGAGCATTTTTCCCAACCAACAAATCCAAGAACTAGTAACTCAACTAACAACCATAGGGAACATGAGGACCAATCATGAAACAACAGGTCAAAAAAACCCACAACGCCATGTCTATCTAGGAGATGGAAAGGCAAGGCCGAAAACATTGTCAATCCAATCATATCTCTATGCCAATGACGTCACATAACCAAGAAACGACATGCAAGTACCGTGCATGCCAAAACTAGGAAGGAACCCATGTATGCGCCTTGATACCTGCAAAGCAATCCAACTATAGTTGTTGATCAATATAATCCCTTACAATTTTCTACTTTCTTGTTCCTCCTTCCTCCAACACAAGTGAAACTAGAATTCTCTATGAATGCTCTATGTGTGTAAGAGTATGAGAGAATGAGTGAATAGAAGAGAGTTCCAAATTTGAAGTAATAAAAAGCTAACCAGTAAAGGCTATGAACTAATCCACAAAAGCCTTTTTATCATTGAGACCTCTAATTTCTTCATTTTACTTCATTTTTCCTCTAATTTCCCTTGCATGCAAATTTGTGACTCTTCACTTTTGTTTTCTCCTATTTTCTTTTATTTCCATAGTTAAATGCCAATTATTGCCTCTTTTCCTTTGCCAATTTCCATAGCAATTAATAATTAAAAATTGATGCCTAATATAGTGTTTTCCCAATATTCAACTTGGAATAAGTGTCCCATGAACTTGGTATTATATTTTCTTACATGGAAACTTAACTTGAGGTTGTTACAGATATTGGAAGCACAACGACTCTCGTTAGACCATAGTGGTCTTGGATTTGAGGTTGAGTTCAACATAATAGATAAATTAAAAAGTAGAAAGGAAATTATCTTTGTTCCAGAAGATAAAGAATGACCTGCACATCAAAAAAAGGGAGACATGCCACCCAAATATTAAATCCTTAAAAATCAGCAACAACAAACGAATAACATTGGCTAAGAAAATTGAACTACCTAGAATTTAGTCCAACGTAGAAGACAAATTTCTAGGTAAAATGATATTTTTTGAGGATATTGTTTCACATGCACCAACTATGGCCACAAAGATGAAAATTGCAGAGTCAATCTATCATACAGGCGGCTCAGATCCAAGAGAAGACTTCAACAAAGGAGAAGCAGACCTAGGTGTAATAATTATTTTTCTCCCCTAAATTATCAGGTGCAATTTTCTAAATATCAAAATTTGGGGCATATAGTAGTCAATTGTAGACTTAAATAAAAAATGAAAAATCATGTAGTTAAGAAAAATGAACAAAAGCCCGGGGTGTAGAAAGAAAAGGGGAAATTAGTGAAAAGTGATATTGCTTTGTATTTCCCGAATGGTGGGATACATTGGTATGTGGATAATGGATGTTCTACGAATATTTTAGGAGAAAGAAGAAAGTTTTTGGAAAGGCAACTATTGAAAAATGTAATGTGACTTTTGGCAACAATGCTCCTAGAAAAATAATTACAAAAGGAGTGGTTAGTCTCTCAAATGTGAAAGGTAAAGCCAATTTTTTTGATATGTTGATGGGTTGAAGCATAACCCGCTAAGTGTATCTTAGATGTATGATAAAGGTTATGATGTGATTTTTAGAGCCCAAAAATATAAAATTAAGTCCAGAGGTACAAGTGAGATAGTTGTTGAGGTTGTGAGAAAAAACAATAATGTTTCTGTGCCCAAAGAGAAGACAAAAAGGTGTTCCTTATCAAAGATAGATGAGAGTTGAGTATGGCAGAAAAGGCTTGGACATTTGAATTTTGATAAAATATTCAAGCTAAGCAAGAAGAATGTTGTCAAGTATTTTCCTAGGCTTTCAAAACCAAATAATACAATCTAAATCTTGCCAACTACGAAAGCAAGCTAGAGTTCCATTCATGGAAAAGGATAAATTATCATCAAAACCATTGCAGTTGGTACAAATGGATTTGTGCATACCATCCAAAACACAATAACCCATATGTAAATTATACTTTGTGTTAGTAACTGATGATTTCATTAGGATGATGTGGGTTTCTTTCCTTAGAGAGGAATATTAAGCTTTTGATAAATTGTAAGAGTTCAAAGCCTTGGCTAAGAACAAAACTGATAGAAAAATCAAAGGCATAAGGTATGACAATTGAAGTGAGTTCACTTCAAAATAATTTTATGAATTCTATAAAAATAATGGCATCAAAAGGAAATTTACAATAGTTGACACTCGCTAGCAAAATGGTGTAGCATAAAGAGAAACAGATAAGTAGTACAGTTAGCTAGAGCAATGATGACCGAAAGGAATGTTCAACAAAGGTTTTGGGTATAAGATATTCATACAATAGTAGTTATCCTAAAAAAAAAAAAAAATTAGAATAGATAGTGACAAAAATCCCTATGAGTTGTGGTATGGTAGACTTACAATAGTCAAACACTTTAGAGCTTTTAGTAGTAGATGGTACATCAAGAGAAATGACCAAAAAATTGGCAACATTGATGCTAGAGTAGATGAAGGCATTTTTCTGGGATACTCAAACAATATAAAATTATACATATGCTAAAATAAAATCGCCAACAGGATCATCGACTGTATCAATTTAAAGGTGGATGAGCATGTTGGTCAAGAAGAGAAACAACCTACAAAAACTAGTGTTGATGAACTAGTGAGCATTAATGAGGAGCATCGTGAGGTAACTACAGAAGAAAGCAATGAATAACTCTCTAGTACTCGAGATAAATATCCTCCAATGCATGTACAAAAACACCACTCAGTTGATCAAATTTTTTGTGAATTAAATTCTAGAGTTCAAATACGAAGGAAGCTATGATATTCCCTTATGCAGGGACATGTTGCACTCCTATACATGGAGGAACCAAAATATGTTGTTCAAGCTAGTCAAGATCAATATTGGTAAAATGATATGAACGAATAGTTGGATCAAATAGAGAAAAATCAGACTTGGCAACTTCTTCCAAGGCCTACTAACAAGAATTCCATTGGCACAAAGTGGGCTTCTAGGAACAAATTAGATGATCATGGAGAAGTGGTAAGAAATGAGGCAAGGTTGGTATGCAAAGACTATGCTCAAATATAAGTTTTTATTTTGATGAAAATTTTCCTCTTGTTGCTAGATTAGAAGCAATAAGAATGCTTTTGGCATTTTCTTTCTTTAATAAATTCAAAATATTTCAAGTGGATGTCAAATATACTTTTCTTAATGGAGAGCTATAGGAGGAATTCTACATAGAGCCATCATAAGATTTTCAACGGGTTGGGAAACTAGATTATATTTGCAGACTTCAGAAGGCTTTGTATGGTCTCAAGCAAGCCCCTTAGTATTCCAAGCTAGATAGCTACCTTCTCAAGTGTGGAGTCGAAAGAGGTACAACTGACAACAACTTATGTGCCAAAGAAAAAGATAGAGAACTCATTTTGGTGGTTTTATATCTTCATGATATCATATTTATAGGTAATTCAAATTCGTTGACCAATGAATTTGTAGTTGATATGAAGGTTGATTTGGAGATTCCAATGCTTGGAGAGCTTTCCTATTTCCTTGGATTGAATAATGTGAAAAAACCCAAAGGAAATTTTATCTTTCAAATCAAGTATCTCAAAGAAGTGTTGGAGAAACTTGGCATGGAATAATGCTCTTTAGTGAGAACTCCAATGGTGACAAATTATAAACTTAGCAAGATGGATGAATCTATAGCAATGAACAAGAATTTATATAAATCCATCGTTGGCAGTCTCTTATATTTAATAATGTCAAGACAAGACATCATGCAAGTCGTTTATATGGTTGGAAGATTTCAAGAAACTCCTAGGCAATGCCATCTATTAGAAATCAAGAGGATTCTTATTTATCTTAGAGCAATAAAGGATTATTGTCTATGGTATCGTAAAGGTAAAAAAAAAAAAATCATTGTTTATATTGATGTTGATTGGGTAGGCGATGTAGATGATTGGAAAAACATAAGTGGTGGTGCTTTCTTTCTTGGAGAATGTCTAGTCTCATGGTTGAGGAAGAAGTAGGCTCCCATTTCCTTATCTATAGTTAAAGAAGAATATATTGGAACACCTTCCTGTTCTTCTCAACTATCGTGGATGAAGAAAAACTTGCAATATGTACAAGTATTCTATGATAAATCTATACCTGTCATCTGTGACAACACAAGTGCAATCAGTATGTCCAAGAATCTAGTTTTTCACTCCAAGAAAAAGTGTATTCCAGTAAGTATCACTTCTTGAGAGAGAACGTTGCAAAACAAGTTGTGAAGTTGGAGTATTTTCCTACAAGAGAATAAGTCACATATAGATTTACAAAGCCACTCCATAGAGAACAATTTGAGTATTTGAGGAAAATATTAGGCATTTTTCCTCTCACCTCCCCACACTAGCTCTTCCTTCAAGATGAAGAAAGGAAATTATTTTATTTTCATCATATAAAGGTAAAGCTTCCAGGTCCACATGATGAACATGATAGATAATCATTGTTTCCAATAGGAGCATGGTGACAGGGGGAGGATGTTGGTGTCTTTTCCATTCATTTCAAAGGGGGAGTGATAATGCTGATCAAACAAGAAAATAACGAGAGATATAATAATGTTTATATAACTAAGTGTCAAGGTTCAAGGTGTTAGTAATCTAAATAAAACTTAAGGAGCATCATGAGAAGTAATAGAAGAAGTGGAAAGAATAAGAGTAGTACATCTTAAGGGGAGCAACACTCAAAAGAGACAATCATATCTCCTCAATAATGTGTTGTTTCGTCTTGGTGTTTCCATCAATGGCAACGGGGATGGAAGTTGGAAATATGTTTCCATTGATGTCAACGGGATAGTTAATGATGGAAACATAGTTTCCATTAAGCATGGAAATATTTTTTCAACAAGTGGGAGAAGGTGGCAGAGGTGTCAAAGTGGTGTCTTAGAAGAACATGTTCTAAGCATAAGAAGAAGGGTCAAGGAGAAAAGAATATCATGGTGGTTGAAGCTATTTTTCAGGTAGAATATAATATCAAAGACTACAATAGAGCTACTTAAATAGAAAGTGCTTTGAAAGAGATTTCCAATGGAATAAAGAATTCTGCAAAGTGCATTCCAGATCAAAATATAGAGGCAGTCAAAGTTAGGCCTACAAAAGTAAACGATGAAAAGAATCGAAGAACCCCTAAACCCTGGGACCTTGGAATCCCCTAAAAACATTGAGCTAGGTTAGCAGAAGTAGGCCCGAAACCCTGGAGGCCTAAAAACCCAGAACCTTGTAAAGAATATTAGAGTGGTGCAATAGGATTGGAAGCCCGTAGGCCCAAAAGACTTGGAAGCCTGGAATCTCATAACATTTTAAGAATTGGAATTTATAAAAAGTGTTAGGCACCAGAGAACCTAGTTCTACTCTCATGAGAGAGCATATATATGAAAACATGCAAGGAAAGAAAGATGGGCCATGTCCAGAAGCTTGTGAGATTATAACCTCTTTGGAATTAGAATTTCCAAAAGTGTCATGAAGAGGGACTTAAGTGGTTGACCATTTCGCTAAGAAATAAGACCAAGGGAACGTAGTAATTATAAGGGGAAATAGGCCCTTCATAGGCCTTTAAATAGGCTTATAACTTAATGGATTAGTCGATGCTCACATGTATCATTCCTACCATGGAAAACAACAGGTTCTAGAGCAAAAGGGGCTAAAGGCCAAATTTGTCAATTTTGGCAGCAATTTATTTCAGAAATTAAACAGGGTCATGAAGGCATTTGGGCACATAGAAAAGTTCTTAGGCATGATGCATGAGTCGGTAGTTATTTTGGCAGTAGTGAATGTTATCGAAGCCTTTGGGCTTTGGTATGAAAAATTAGACAACTATTTTTGGAATAAGTGGTAATGCAACACACACATGGATAATTAAGTTGGAGGCCTTCGTTCAACAACACATGAAGTTTGGAAAGTAAGCCAAACATAATAGAAGCTGGCAAGTCAATTTGGAAATTCTGGTAAAGCTAGAGCTTCACCAAACTTGGAAAATCCTCGTGAAAACCTTTAACTCACCAACATTGAGGAAAATATCACTTTAACTAAGCAATTATTGAAGTTGTTATCTCAAAATCAGGTCCTGATAGGCTTCTGATTAGGTTGACTCTAAGTAACTATTTCAAACCTACTTTAGGCTAAGGCTTAGCGTCCTCAACCTGAGAGGGCTCTCTCTAGATGGGTTAATGATTTTCATTAAAGATTCATATGGCTAACTCTAATAGAACAACTCTGAGAAATATAAATGGTGGAAACACTTTTAATTACTATCCATTGGGATTATGGAGTCAACACACCTCAATAAAACAATGAGCTCAACCTTACATGGAAGTCAGGGCATTCAACATTTAAACATTCAGAATATAAACTCATATAGGACCACACAGTTTATAAATGTATACAGGCAGTCAGAGCACATTCAGTGAATTCTGAGTGATTATACATCCATAAAACTGCAAGAATTAGGAAAAGGACAACATCACATATTCTAAACATAAAAAATCCCTCATGAATCCTGAGAAGTAAAGCCAAACATGCATTACTGAAAATGAGTCTTAGATAAGCCAAATACAAGCTTTTTCCATAAAATTTCCAACAACTTGTACATTGATGCTTCAGCTATATATAGAGCTCTTTACATAACTTGGATTCCTCCTCAAGCATGAGGGAAATTTGAATTCATCCTACTATGACACCTAATGATACTTAAAACTAACTATTAAATGCAAATGACACCTAACTAGGGGTCCTAGAGATGCAATACAACTAGGAGTGTAACTCCTTATTATGATTACAACAACCATATCTAAACATTTAAAGCATTCTTTGACACCTAACACTCCATGAAATCGAACTTGATGAAGCCTCCCACGTGGTCATCTGACTGTTGAAGGCAAACCCTAGAAATTAGGGAACATGTTTCCATGTTTTTAGGTTTAGGATCCCTGAAAATGGCACGTGTGACAGAGCCTTTATCTCTTCATCCATGAGACATTTTTCGAAACTGAAGGAGATTTTTATATTCCAGGATGTCTAGAACAAAAACCTCTCTTGGTTTTGTAAAATACTTCTCCAGCTGTCCAGAATTGATCCTTGAAGAAGACGTTTAAAATAGGAAACTTTGATTTTGAAAAACTTCACCTACAGCAGTTTCGTAGCGCAAGTTTGGTCCTTTATTTCTCCCAGATCATGATGTATTTGAGGAAACTGAAGGGGGTTTTTGTGAACCGATCCGTGATGAACAAAAACCTCTCTTGGTTTTTTGCAACACCGTCCCTACCTCCCAGAATATGCCTTTGAAAAATCGGTGTAAAACAGAGAAATATGTCTGTGAAAAACTTGCACCTACAGCAGTTTCGTAGCGCAAGTTTAGTCTTTCATTTCTCCCACCTCAGAATGGATTGGAAGAAACTGAAAGAGGTTTTTGTAGTGCAGCATGTTAGGGAGAAAAATTTTCAGTTTGCAAAATGGAGTTCTCAGCTGCTCAGGAAAGCTTCTGTAAGTTGACTAGTAAAAACAGTTTTTCTCTGCTAAAACAGGCTGCTACAGGGGTTTCGTAGCGCGCTACGAAAACACTTAGAGTGGGTTTTTAACTATGAAAAACTTGACACAAGTTTGACACATCGAATGTTAGGTGATGTGGGACCAGTGATGGGCAAGAACGGAGTGTTGACCCTATTTGACCATACCAACAAGACTCTTTTGTAGATCTTAAACACGGAAACAACCATGGAAAGAATAGACCAAGACTAACATGAATCCTTTGGAATCAAAATGATGTCAAAACACATGGTGAGGCTTTTAGGACATGGAATGAGGCTATGAAACTTTATTTGAATATGGACATGTGACTCTAACCCTATGAATTAGACACTAAAACATAAAAATGACTTCACCATGACTTGACCATGACTGATACAAGAGTTGAGAAACCATGTAAGTTGTCCAAATTTTTTAAGGAAGTTTTATAGTGATAACAGTGGCTCCACTAGGGATAGTGTGCCCTTGTGGTACATTAAGAACCTATAGCTCCAGTCCTGCTATCCATCCTCTAGAAGAAAACTTTCAACTTCTGCCCAATTTGCTCCTGAAGCCTTTAATGATTTCTAAACGAAGAATTCCAACTGCACCTACTAAAACAGATGCTCAGTCAACCTACCCTGAGCTTATTTACACATTCCTACCTACCCTATCAGCTGCAAGCTCCACTTGTAGCTCAAGCAACATGATATTTCCAATAAAGCCAATCAATTGTCCTTTCTGATATTGGAGGCTCTTGACTACATTCGACCTCAAAATGACCATGATAGTGAGATGACCAAATCAACTTAAAATGTACCTGATCTTCATAATGCAAATGAAAATGAAATACTGGTGTGCAAAGCTTTGCCATGTATTCACTTATAGGGTCAAAGAAGACATGATTATTTTGATGATCATCATAACACTCTATATCTTCAAACAACTGATCCTCAACTACACAACATTTATTTGACAAGCTATCCAACTGCTTTTCTGAATCATTCCAACAAACAATGGAATTTTCCTCATTATTATCATCATTCTTTGGTGTAAGCTGCTGCAAGAAATTACAAAAATTAACAACCTTTCCCTCTGCTTGAAGGTCATAAAAAATTTCTTCCAACATTTCTTCTTGGTGTTTGTAATCATGTTCATTTTGATAATGATCGGAAGACTGACAAGTCTGCTGCATCTCTACATCAATCTCAGAGGATGTAATATGGTTTTCATAAGTAAACCCCTGTTGATCTTCATGCTGCATTTCATGGGATGTTATACTTTCTTCTTGGTGTTGAAATGCATTGCTATGAAGGGCCTCTAAAATTTCTTCATCCATAAATTCATCATCATCATAACAATCCTCCAAGTACTGAATAAGACTTAAAGAATGTATACAACAATCTTGGACCAACAACAAGGAGGGATGGGATTCTTTATACATCTCATAGAATTCATCATGAAAAATAGCAAGTGAATATATTGAACCATTTTCCAAACTTTTATACCAAGACCATGCTTTTCCTTCTAAAGTGGTCATAAACATTTTCATGAGACAATCTTCAGGGAACTGAACCTTAAGACTACGTACATGCATATGGAACCTAACCAAATGAGGAGCAACATTGTCTTTCCTTTCATCTTTGAATATTGGAAGATCCTCTAACCAATCAACCTTTGGCATAAGATTTGGAAAACCAGGGATATGAGACCGATTCATAGGAGCATACCTGGTATTCATTCTTGCAGTGGAACTCATCTTGAAACTTCATCAAGCTATTGATCTTCTAGCAGTGGAGTCACCTTCCAATTTGTTATTTGATGTGTGGAGTCGCCAAGGTAGTTTTTCAGCCTCAAAAAGATGTCTGGGCTTCTGCTACCTTCAAAAGTTCAGCCTCTTGATTTCGGCAAAGAATAAGCTTCAGGCTCCCAGCAGACGCACGAAAATTTTATCTCAAAATCAGGTCCTGATAGGCTGCTGATCAGGTTGACTCTGGGTAACTATTTCAAACCTACTTTAGGCTGAGGCTTAGCCTCCTCAACCTGAGAGGGCTCTCTCTAGATGGGTTAATGATTTTGATTAAAGATTCAAATGGCTAACTCTAATAGAACAACTCTGAGAAATATAAATGGTGGAAACACTTTTAATTACTATCCATTGGGCTTATGGAGTCAACACACCTCAATAAAACAATGAGCTCAACCTTACATGGAAGTCAGGGCATTCAGCATTCAAACATTCAGAATATAAACTCATATAGGACCACACAGTTTATAAATGTATACAGGAAGTCAGAGCACATTCAGTGAATTCTGAGTGATTATACATCCATAACACTGCAATAATTAGGAAAAGGACAACATCACATATTTTGAACATAAAAAATCCCTCATGAATCCTGAGAAGTAAAGCCAAACATGCATTACTGAAAATGAGTCTTAGATAAGCCAAATACAAGCTTTTTCCATAAAATTTCCAACAACTTGTACATTGATGCTTCAGCTATATATAGAGCTCTTTACATAACTTGGATTCCTCCTCAAGAATGAGGGAAATTCGAATTCATCCTACTATGACACCTAATGATACTTAAAACTAACTATTAAATGCAAATGACACCTAACTAGGGGTCCTAGAGACCCAATACAACTAGGAGTGTAACTCCTTATTATGATTACAACAACCATATCTAAACATTTAAAGCATTTTTTGACACCTAACACTCCATGAAATCGAACTTGATGAAGCCTCCCACGTGGTCATCTGACTGTTGAAGGCAAACCCTAGAAATTAGGGAACATGTTTCCCTGTTTTTAGGTTTAGGATCCCTGAAAAGGGCACGTGTGTCAGAGCCTTTATCTCTTCATCCATGACACATTTTTCGAAACTGAAGGAGTATTTTATAGTCCAGGATGACTAGAACAAAAACCTCTCTTCGTTTTGTAAAATACTTCTCCAGCTGTCCAGAATCGATCCTTGAAGAAGACATGTAAAACAGGAAACTTTAATTTTGAAAAACTGCACCTACAGCAGTTTCGTAGCGCAAGTTTGGTCCTTTATTTCTCCCAGATCATGATGTATTTGAGGAAACTGAAGGAGGTTTTTGTGAAATGATCCGTGATGAACAAAAATATATCTTGGGTTTTTGAAACACCGTCCCTACCTCCCAGAATATGCCTTTGAAAAACCGGTGTAAAACAGAGAAATATGCCTGTGAAAAACTTGCACCTACAACAGTTTCGTAGTGCAAGTTTAGTCTTTCATTTATCCCACCTCAGAATATATTTGAAGAAACTGAAAGAGGTTTTTTTAGTTCAGCATGTTAGGAGGAAGAACCTCTTTCAGTTTTCAAAATGGAATTCTCGGCTGCTCAGGAAAGCTTCTGTAAGTTGACTAGTGAAAATAGTTTTTCTCTGCTAAAACAGGCTGCTACAGGGATTTCGTAGCGCGCTACGAAAACACTTAGAGTGAGTTTTTAACTATGAAAACCTTGACACAAGTTTGACACATCGAATTTTAGGTGATGTGGGACCAATGATGGGCAAGAACGGAGTGTTGACCCTATTTGACCATACCAACAAGACTCTTTTATAGATCTTAGACACGGAAACAACCATGGAAAGAATAGACCAAGAGTAACATGAATCCTTTGGAATCAAACTGATGTCAAAACACATGGTGAGGCTTTTAGGACATGGAATGAGGCTATGAAACTTTATTTTAATATGGACATGAGTCTCTAACCCTATGAATTAGAGTCTAAAACATAAAAATGACTTCACCATGACTTGACCATGACTGATACAAGAGTTGAGAAACCATGTAAGTTGTCCAAATTTTTTAAGGAAGTTTTACAGTGATAACAGAAGCAATAGGTGAAGATAAAAATAAGACTTAAATAATATGTTTAGAGGAAAATTTTTGAACTGAACAAATGGAAAAGTAAGAAATCCATGTAACATATCAATGGAAAAATTAACCAAAGATTGAAGCCAAATTATCAGTTTAGAACTCCTTAAAATCAGAATTCGAGTAGCAGAGTTGAAGTGATGGGGTGCAAGAATGTGTGTCACAGAGTGTGTGAGAGTTGTTGGTGCAACATAATGTGTGATGGTTGTATAGTTCAATAACTATTTTGTTATGACACCCTTTTTCCTCCATTTTTTTGTTTTTCATCATTGCTATCAACTCAATAAAAGCAGTAAATCATATATTTTGATAAGGTAAAAACTTTTATATTTATTATTTTTCATATTCATTAATGTGCCTTATTGTTATGTTAACAATTGCATTAATTACAAAATTAATATGATTTTGCAGCTATTTTATATATCTGCAGCTACCTCTATCACTTGCGGGGCTCTACTGCACGAATGAAGCAAAGAACCACATGGGTAGATGAGGATTTGATCACCTCATGGATCTCCTCCTAATTGTTTGAGCCAATTCACTAAAGGAATCAAACAGTGGTGTGGTCAAAGGCATGGGTCAAACACGTAGAAACAGAAGTCTGATTGCATCACGTTTCCTCAATTTCCTTTCGAAATAGCAAATCAACGAGATAACACTTTTTCTATTTCGTTTCAAATTTGAATAAGGATTGATTAACAAATTTGTAGCCGTAAAAGTTTAAAACTATTGAGCATGCATTTTATATAAGTATGTATCCTTCGTAAAGGGTAAGAAGGAAAGTAATAGTTAATTTCTAAAGAATTGTGAAACATACCTTTGTTCTCATATTGAATTAAAGATGCCTTTCTGTGATTCAATGCATATGTGAGCGTAATTTATACCTACCTGATGCGCCTGGCCCCTATAGAGAGTCAAGGTTTTAGTTTATTTCATTTCATCGCTTGCTATTATTTTCATTTAATTGCTTTCTGTGATCGCATTATCACTACATTCTAGTTTAGTTTCCTTACTTCATTTTTTTCATCATTTCATTATAACTGAGTTATTTCATTTATCATTTCGTTATTTTGTTTGCACTTATATTTCTTCACTGTGGTTTAATGGTTTAGTTCTTCAAGATTTTTCACTTAATTACAACCAATATTTTTATGATTTTGGAATTATAACTTGTATCTACTCTATAGTCAGCAATTACAAGATTACTTTCATGCTCTTTAGAATTGGAATTTGTATATATTTTGTACACAAGTTTTGAAGGATCATTTTCTTTCTCTTAGAATACTTTAAATTTCAATACATTGTTTTATAGCAACAATGTGTTTAGATAGGTTCATAATTTTAAGATGGTTAACATAAGATATTTTAGGATGATACTCAATATGGATACGACCTGGTAGATTAATCTAACAATAGCTTAACTTCCACTTACTAATTTGTAGAAATCTAGCTCTAATCTAATAGGAATCTAGATAACAACGAAAATCCCAAAACAAACATAACCATCATCTTACAAGCTAAAGGAAAGGCTTCTAGCATATAAGTTTCACCTACACATCATAAGTTTACCAACTTGGGTCGATAATTTATGCTTGCAATTTAAGAACATTAAATTGACCAAACATTTTGGCACCATTGCCGAGGAAGTGTAAATAGAAGCCTTAAAAAAAAATCAAATAAAAACATGATATGCATAGGGACAGAGACTCTAGATGTATGATCGTAGGCCGAGGAAGAAGTTTAATTCCTACATCATCACTCACTCCACCATGACCTCATAGTGCCACACCACCAACACAAACTCGAATTCCATCCATAGCAGGCCAATATAGACTTCCTAAAGTCTTAAGATCTGAATATCAATCTATAGGTTCACCAACTTCATTAACATAAGTTGTAATCAAAGTAGATCCTACATCTCCAAAAACTCGGATAATTTTCCTATCTTCAACTAGAGAACAACTTTTAGCTTAAGAGTTGGAATTTCCTACTAAAGAAGAAGAGGAAGAAACTTACTTCAAACCATTTATAGAGGAAAAAGAAGAACTAGAGGAAAAGATAGATAATGCTGTTGTAGAACCAGATACCTATTCTGAGGAATCCATCATGGTTGACGAAGGAGAAGGATAAGTACACAATGTCAATGGTGAACAACATAGGATTGGAGGAGGAAGAGGAGGAAATAGAGGAGGTGGAAGAGGAGGTGGAAGAGGTGGTAGAGGTAGAGGAAGAGGAGATCCAGAACCTTTTGGATTCCCTATCCCTGATGAGGATATAACATTAACAATGAAAAAAATCTCGCCTTCTATCCTCCCCAATTTTCATCGAATAAAAAGTGAAGATCCAGAGACATTTCTCTTTAAATTTGAATTATTATGTAGATCATATGATTATCTGCATGATGCTCAAAAATGAAAATTGTTCCCTACCACCTTAAAGGATTTAGCATTAAAAAAAAATTTGAGTTTAGGAACAAATTCTATAAGTATGTGGGCACAAATGAAAGATGAATTCTTGGAGAAATACAAGGATTATTGTATGCCTCGTAGCATTAAAAATGTAGTATTCAAAATGGTACAAAAAGAAGATGAGAATCTTGAAGATTTTGTCGAAAGATTTGTTTATAATGTCAAATGGGAAAAATGAATAATCTGGATGAGGAAACTTTCAAACCTCTCTTACTCAAATCCATTAAAGATGATTCAATTGATTTTATCAATCTAATGGGAAAAAAAGATATTTCTTAGTTACCTTTTGCAGATATTTTTGATCTATGTGTATGTATTTCAAGAGGTAAAGCAAGAACAGGGAAAAGTTCAAGGGGTCCTCTTTTATCAAGAGTAAACAAATCTTTGGCCGAGACAATAAGTAGGGTAGAAACAGATGGTTTTCTTGATAACTTTAAAACACATTTTTTAGGAGGTCTTAATGAGAAAATTGACACCCTTAAAATACAAAACAAGCAGAAAGCTGAAAATGTTTCATTATCCATCTTTTGTCCTAGGTGTAGGAAGGAACATGCTCTGAGAGAATGTCCTTTATATTTAAAAATCATAGAAACTTGTGTTATATGTGGGCAAAATCATGATACAAAAGAATGTACATGTATACTAGGTCTTAAGGTTGTTTTTAGTGAAGAAGGAATGCCAAATCAGGTAGACACTCTTTACTTTATTGCCAAAAGACCATGGAAAAATCCTCAAACAAATCAAAATCAAAGTTTTAATACTCAACAATCTACACAATCTTTGAAAAATAATTGGAATCCACCTATGTCATGGCATCCTTGGGCTCAACCACAATCTTGGAATTAAGGATGGAAAAATCCTTATGGAAGATATTCTCAATATCAACAATATTCACCACCTTATCCAAATTTTCCACCAAAATACTTCCCTCAAACTAACTAGTTACCTCAAGCTTAAGCTCAAAATGAAAATCCAGAAATTTCTTTACCATTTTAACAAAGACCAAATCAATTACCCGTTCAACCACTCCCAAATCCAAACAATAAAACTTCACAATTTGCTTACAACTTAGAAGGACAGAATCCTCAATCTTACATGATAAATCCATTAGATCTGAATAATGTTCAATTAAGGTCTGATAGAGTTTTAGAAAGGAATAAACCATCTGTTGTTATTCAGGAAATAGGAAACGATTCTCAAAAAGATAATAATAACTTTGAAGAAGATATTTCCCTTCCTCAGAAAGAAAATATTAAAACTGAAAAAAATCTTACACATTCTAATAATACTCCATTTATAGAACAACCTTCAGTATCTATCTCAAGGCCACCTTTTCCTGAAAGTTTGAAAATCGATAAAGGAGTAGGAAAACAAATCATATTTCCTGATTATGATATGTTAGATGAATTGGAAAACCTCTGTATAAAAATTCCTTTATTACAAGAAATAAAAGAAATATTGATGTTTTACAGAAACAGTTAAAGAATTGAGTACTCAAGGATCGGGAAGAAAAAGAAAAGAAATAAAAAAATTCAACTAGTCGGGAGCATTACAAATATCATGATGGGGAAGACAACAATTAAAAAGTATTTAGATCCAAGAAGCCAAAACACACATCAATTGAACTTAAATACCAAGCACGCTGATTGATCTAGGAGTGGTAATAAACATAATGATCAAATAAACTATGGATAAATTGAAGCTTCCTAATCTTCAATATACACAAACATTGATGCAATTAGCAGATATTTCTTTAATTAAACCTGATAGTTTGTTAGAAGATATATATATGTATCCTTAGATTCTTTGAAATATCTTGTTGATTTCATGATTCTCACACCCAAGAATAATTTAGGAGGACATCCATTAATTTTAGGAAGGCCATTCTTAGCTACAATAGATGCTTTTATTAGTTGTAGATCAGGAGACATGTTTACCTCAAATGGAAGCTCGAAAAATAAATTTACATTGTACCCGCCTGCAAAAACAATGATAGAAGTAGAAAATAAAGAATTCATAGATGATGATAATGATATACAACCAGTTTTCACTATTTCACAAATAAATGAAGAGGATCAAATTTTAAATTCAATAGAAAATAATGAACCCTCTTTATATTGTGACAATAGTAAAAAGTTTCAAGAACAATGTAATATTGAATATCTATCAACTAGGCAAATGTCTTTACGTTCTATGGAAAAATTTGGAAACTCGTCAATATAAATTTTTCTAGGAAAAATATTAAACATCAATGAAAACCTGGAAGAATTACAAAAAAAAAAAACTGGTAGATATATTGCAAAAACACTCTTCTGCATATGCATGGGAATACAATGATATGAAGGGAATTTATCCTAAAACTTGCATGCATCATATTTATATTGAAGAAAATGCTAGACTAGTTCGACAACCTCAAAGAAGAATGAATCCAATCAAAAAGGAAATTGTTAAAGAGTTATTGTAGAAACTGTTAAATGTAAATTTCATTTATCCAATATCAGACAGTAAATGGGTTTCACCCCTAGTAATCGTTCCTAAGAAAAATAAGAAATGGAGAGTATGCATTGATTACAGGGAATTGAATAGAGCAACTTTGAAATATCACTTTCCACTTCCTTCCATAGATCAAGTTTTAGATACATTAGTAGGAAACATATATTTCCCATTCTTGGATGGTTTTAGTGGGTATAACCAAATTCAAGTAGCACCTCAAGATCAAGTGAAAACCACATTCACTTATCCATGGGGAACTTATGCTTACCGAGTACTTCCTTTTGGATTATTCAATCCCCAAGAAACATTATGAAGAGTAGTACTAGGAATTTTCTCTGATCTTATTCATGATTGTGTGGAAGTGTATATGGATGATTTTATAGTTTATGAAAATTCTTTTGAAGAAACACTTGAAAATTTAGAAAAAATTCTCATAAGATGCAAAGAAGAAAATCTTTCATTAAGTCATGAAAAATGTTTTATGATGTTTAATGAAGGAATTGTTTTAGGTCACCATATTTTAGGAAATGGAATTAAGGTAGACTCATCTAAGGTAGAAATTATTTCCAAATTATGAATCCCAAGTTGTCAACGATATGTTGGGAGTTTTCTTAGTTTTACTAGATATTATAGAAGATTCATAGAAAACTTTGGAAAGATTGCATCTCCACTCTTCCAATTACTCACCAAAGAATGTGAATTCATTTGGAACTTTGTTTGTCAAAAGGATTTTGAAACTTTGAAAAAGGAGATCTCTAAAGCACCCATCTTAAAATGACCTAATTGGAAATTACCTTTTCATATATCAACTGATGCTTCAGAACTAGTTCTAGGAGCTTTGTTAGGACAAAAAGACCTCACTCCTTATGCCATTTATTATACCATCAATAATTTAACTCCTGTAGACCTAAACTATATTGTAATTGAAAAAGTGTTTTTCAGTGTCATTCATGCCACTAATAAATTCAGACATTACATCACTGGCTACGAAACTTTCATTCTTAAAGATCATTATTCCATTAGATATTTAATGAATAAACTAGTTACTAATGGTAGAGTAACATGATGGCTATTATTGCTACAAGTATTCAATATCACCATTCTAGACCGACCTGGAAAAGAAAACACAATTGCTGACTTTTTATCTAGAATTCAAAATCATAACAATGATACACTTGTAGAGGATAAATTTCCTGATGAACATATTTTTGCAGTATCTACTAAATCACCTTGGTTTGCAGATATCACCAGTTATTTAGTTACAGTGAAGTTACCCTCCTATTTGTTTCCTAGAGAAAAGAGAAGAATAATCCAAACAAGTGAATCTTATTCATGCATAAATGAAGAATTATAGAAGATAGGACCAGATCTCATGATCTAAAGGTGTTTAAAAGAAGATGAAATACCTGAGATACTTAAAGCATGCCATGATTAACCACGTAGGGGTCATTTTGTTGAAAAAATAACTTCTTATAAAGTCCTCTTAGGATATTATTGGCCTTCCATTTTTAAGGATGCCAAGAAATATGTTAAGAGGTGTGATAGCTTTCAAAGAATGTGGAAAACTTTTCCTTCAGATTAGATGCCACCACAACCTCAGGTACTCATTGAACCCTTCGAAAAATGGGCTTTGGGTTTTATTGGACCAATTAATCCATCTTCAAAACAAAAAAATATATTCTTATGTCCAGTGATTATGTTACTAAATGGGTAGAAGCTAAATAACTTTATTTTTCTACTCAAAATTTTGTAGTTTAATTTCTTTTTTAGGATATTTTTACTCATTTTTGTGTCCCAAGAGAAATCGTAACAGATCAAGGAAAGCAATTTACATCCTAAGTAGTGCAAGAGATAGTGGAAGAATATAAAATCAAGCATCAAAAATCTACTCCATACCATCCACAAGCAAATGGACATGAATAGTCTTCAAAAAAAGTGATTCCTTCCTGTCCTTTTCCACTATAGTGAACTCTTTCTTTTGCAGTGTCAATCTGTTGAACTTCCATATTCACCTCCTTTTTCTTATGATTGTCATTCATGAGAATTCTTTTGTCTTCCCTTTTCAACAATCTATCTTGAAAATCTATTCTCTATCTTTCCAACTCCCTTCTTTGAAAATCTAATTTCCTATATAACTCAATAATTTTAATTGGAGTAGATTTTGGAAATTTTACACAATTCTCCATACCTTCCCTTGTTATGGATAGATCATCAGATGTCTGTTCTCCCTTTGTTAAGTATTTTTCATAGACTTCTTCTTCCTTAACATCTTTCAGTAGATGTCCTTCTTCTTCACTGACTGTCTCAACAACTTTCGTGGCTATTTCTATTGTGCCTATCATCATAGCGAACTATTGATCCTTTACTATGTTTTTAGCTAACATAGTCTCTTCTTCTTCAGTATATTTTGTCTTGATGTCCATCTGTAACTCTTCTCCCAGAGTTAGTCTTGTTTCATCACCTTCATTAACATTATCTTGTATTTGTTTTTCATCAATAACATTGATAAACTGATTTGATTACCTTTTTGAGACAATATTTCTTCATTCTTCATCAGAATAAGATCTTGATTCCTCATCTCCATGACAACTTCTATAGACTGATCCATAGATTTTCCCTTCTGTATGCAGTCAAATTCCTCCTCTTCTGAAAATTTTTCTTTGTCACCTTTCACTTCTAAATATTCATCTACTTTGAGGATATCCTCAAAAGTCTACTTTTCTCTTGCAATGCCTGCCATCATATACAAACTATAAGTTTTAAAAATATAAGACTCCATGATATTACTTGATGGTTCAACCATCATATCTCCTTGCTGTTCTAAATACTTGATATGATTCAGAAATTCTTCGATGGTCTCCTCTTCAATCTTCTCAAGCCCTTCACTTTGTTGCTTGATATTTTCCTCCAACCACATATGAGACCCATCTGTCTCATATTCTTCCAGAACATAATTTAGATTTTGCTAGTCTTCTTCCTCCTTTATGACAATATGAACAAATTGTCCTTCTTTACATGTTTCACCTGCAAACACACACAAATTGTTAGTTTTAAATCCATGTGACCCTTTGGGCTCACTTGAAGTTTCAGTCTTCAAGTCTTCATTTTCACTTTCTCTAAGAATTTCTCCTTGTTCTTGTTCACAAATGGACTCTTCCATTTCCAACTCAAATTCCTTGAGTTTTTCCATTAGCCACTTCACTTGCTTTTGTTGTAGCCTTCTCTGCATCTCATGCCATTCCCAGGGCTTCTTCCTAAAGACCCAACCTAGTCTTTGACTTTCCTCTAGTATTATTATTAATGCTTTGAGTTGTTCTTTTAAATCGGAAATCTCCTGCTCAATTTCCTCTTGACTCATCCTCTTGCTATTTGCCTTGGCATCCTTCTTCTCATATCCTTTGTTGTGGCTTCTTTCTAAACCTCTGCTATGACTATCAGTAGTCACCTTCTTCTCTTCTTTCTTCATGAGCTCCTCTACAACAGCTAGTCCTCCTTGTTGTAATCTTATCTTACTAAGCTCTCCTCACCCAGTCTTTCGGTAAGCATAGGTCATCTATCTGGAACCTCCTATTGAGCAACATCTTTTCTCTTTATAGGCTTCTACAATCTCTCACTCTCTCTTGAGAACATTTCAGTCATCCTCTCTCTGGCCAATCTCTTATTGGATTCTTCAGGTTCACTACCACTTCTCCTTCAGAGTGTTTTACTTACTCTGTCTTCAAGAACACATCTAGTTCTCCTCTCATGGCTTCTCTCACTATCACATGTGAATTATTATAAAAGCACACATTCTCAATTTAAAACAGCACATGTTACCTCATCTTCAAGATATCAGCATGATCTTGTTTCACCATTCCACTAGTTCCTTTATATCGGAACTCAATCACCCCGCCAAAACTTATCTATCCAAATTTTCTACCTCTTTATAACATTAATCATCCCTTTTTGTCAAGCCTTCCTCAAATCATACCTTTTCGGGACTCTAAAACCCTTCAGAATCTTTATATAACCCTTGGAGCCCACATACATATAACCTTTCACTTTAATAACTTGATTATATACGGTTTGACGTATAAAACCTTCCATCGCACCTATTCCTATTATAACCTTTTTTAAAGGAAAATAACCACAAAACTTACCCTTTTTCGCATTTTGTATGACTCCTGCAAAAATGTCAAGGCTGTACCTCTATTGCAATCACTATTGGCTATCGAGACTTTCGCAAGCCACATTACATATGTGCCTCATCACCCCTCCTATTCCGATATGTGACTATTGGAAGTGTTCAAATAAAGTTTAAGCCTATAAACACTTAGCGTAATCCTTTAACACAATATAAAGGAATTACACTAACCTTCTGCCCTGAACCATATATGGTGGACTTCAAAACTTATCCACTGGCACTTATAAGTGTCGTCGAGTAAACCCTTTAGTTGCTCCACAGCGTTGTACTATATGAAGGCCTGACCTTCGACCAACCCAATATCTCCGATCCTCGATATGCGATGGCCGATTTAATCATGACCATCGATCATGTTGACGATTTGATGATCGACGATTAATCGCACGATTGCAATCGCTTTGTTACAAAGGCCCATTCCATTCTTTGTTGCAATGGTTTCCACTGACCCGATATGCCTTTTGGACCCAATAAGGGTATAACCCAAATTGTATAAATTTTCAAGTCTAGAATCCAAATCCGACTATGTTTTGCACTCGTTTTTAGTGTAAACTAGCTTTAACACTTCTGGGACTTAACTTTGTAAATGACTTCTACTAATGCGATAATTCACCTTTCTCTTTATGACATTATTTGGACCGTTGATCCATATGATCAAATGGCTCCTGTGCATTCTTCTTCACTTCTCCGCTCGGTCCTTTTACCTGGAAATGACGTTGTTTCTTCAGCGTTCTCTGTAACTTGTTTTTTCTTCAAGGTTTCGCTTTCCGCCTCCGCTACCCAAATTTCACTGATCTTAACTTCACTCCTTCTCCCCAAGGCTTCACTTTACTTCTTCAATTGGATTCTAAGATCCTTTTACGACTCCTCTAAATCACTCCATTCCTCTGTGTCCTTTAGAACTCTGCCTGCACTCTATTGCAAAACCTACGAATTCAAGTAATTCATTCATGAAAATACTCTTCAAACACTAACACAGTCATGAACAAACTATAT
This sequence comes from Pinus taeda, assembly GCA_000404065.3. Taxonomy (NCBI): domain Eukaryota; kingdom Viridiplantae; phylum Streptophyta; class Pinopsida; order Pinales; family Pinaceae; genus Pinus; species Pinus taeda. The sequence goes on along the minus strand of APFE030426700.1, from coordinate 78,354 downwards.
ATATATATAAGAAAAAACAAAGATTACATTTGAGACCTCTTTGTCTCACACAAGCCTGATCTTCTACTATCAGTGGCCTCTTTTCTTGACTCTTCCCATAGGCTTGCATATATGCTAGGAGTTCTGTTGAACTATCCCGGTTCGAATCCTATATCTACTGAATCGACTCCTAAATACTTGTCCATTATGTCCACTTCTAATTAATTAATTCCTAAATTCTCTCCTTAGTTCCTTGAATCATGAATTATTCTAAGAGTCCTAATTGATTTTAGGCTCTTTTGTCATTATTACCACACATGTTCTCATTCATTTGAGAGCACTTACAACTTCCTCCATTATCTAATTAAATCAGTTAAAGGCCTGAATATTGCATTAACTTGAGACTTAGAAAACTACTTCTCTAAAGCTACATGACCTCCCATGTCTACTTAATTACAATGATTTTCTCTTGGGTGAATGCTAATGCATCAATTCTGTAGCTGCGGGGCCTAATCCAGCTGCCAAGTGAGTGGAATTTCATTTTCAAAAATCTTCTTTTTAACTATCTAAAGGGTTGAATCTATATATGGACAATCATATTCAAAGATAAATGTCAATATAAACCCATCAACCATATATATCCGGCTCGCAGTACCATGTCGAAGTTATGTTTCCATATACCAGTTTTGAGGAATTGTCTCCAATGTATGGATGAACCCATGCACCCATTCTTCTAGTGGAATCTCCTTCCATGCTATGATGCAAATATGGATGTGCTCTTTAGGACCGGTTTGACCATCATACTTACCCATATCAACCTTCAAGATTCTTGCCAAGTTCCTATTTTCTTGTTATGTGTACCCCACCATCTAGCAAGAGTAGCTCTTAGTGATATATCCAGGGCTAATAATCTTTGACATTATGGTACCTGTTCTTCATATTCTTCAAGAAAAATATTTATATCACCCAAACCATCATATTAAGTAAAATTACATACCTCAGAGGTCATAGAGTGAAGTGACTTAATCTCTCTTGCACATCGCCTTATAGACACTTCATGTAACCTAGTTTTCCAATTTTCTAATTCTTCCTCTGAATCTGAAGCAGAGGAGCTGTCATGCTCCCAACTCAACTTTCTATTTGCAATATGGTTGATCCATTCTTCTTCTTTGTCTCTCACTTGATAGAGGTTATCTATATCAGTTGTGTTGTACTCCTCTTTAACTGGATCAATATACCTTTCTCCTTATGATGGATCCAAGGGAAAGACCACTCTCATATTGCTGCTTTCAAATATCATTTTCCTCTTTTTCAAGTTGATTATATCTATGTTAGAAAATTCCCAATCCAGTCCAAGTAATGTAGGATAGGGGTTACTATCATCCACAATTTCTATTACCTCAAAATCTGTAGGAGTGCACACCCCTTCAATGTCCACTGTAATGCCTGATAACCTTCCTAGAGGAATAATTTTTTGTTGATTCACCATTATCAGTTGAATAGGTTACCATTGAAACTTTGGTTTACCCATTATCTCCCATGTTGGCTTTGTCAGGACATGAGCTTCAAATCCTAGATCTCAAATAACTTGGTCCATGTCATATTATCCTTTTTGTGTACTAAGTTTCATTTCCTTTCCAGTTCTCTTTTTTCTATATAAATTGTTTACTTTGGACATTTCACTCCACAATAATTCCTTATATTCACAGGAGTCTATCAAATCCTACAATCATTCTAAAACTTTCTAGTTTCTGAACAACTTCATACAAGTTTGTAGGAAATATTTTAAGATACCTGGATCGATATCTTGTGTCGCAACTGTTATTATGTCACTATTATTCTTCTACTTCGGATACACGTTAGATTTCAAGATCCCACATCCATAAGCTTTGCTTCGCCTGCATAAAGACTTTTTTTTCCTTGTGAATATTGAACATCGGTGCTTTCACTGCAGTCTTTCTAACCAATATATCTTCAATTAACTTCTTTCCATCTACCTTGTCATTCCCTGTCATAGCTCCATTCTTTGTTACACTATTGATGTGAGGTTCGTTTGTCCTTGGTTTCACAGTAACCATCTATATGTTATGGGTTAGTTCTGAATTCTTATTTTGTTTCACTTTTTCTATAAGTACCGGACACTCTTCAATGACATAATCAAATTATTTACAATACTTATAGGTCATAGTCGAATTATGACAATCTATTACGAAGTGACCTGACTCACCACAGTTATAACAAATAATCTAACCTTGACCTCGACCAACTCAGCCACCTCAACCTCGTCCTTCATATCGACCTCGACCACTACGTCGTGCACTTCCTTCATGTCCTTTTTATTTGTATTTCATTCTATATGTATCAACACCATCATCCATTATCAATTCATAGGATTAACAATTATTTTCATCATGCCCCACCATTTTACACAACTTGAAAAATAAGTTCTTCCTTGTATGCACATATTTTTGTAATAAATAGAAATATTCAGAGCAATGTTCACCTCTAGTTCTGCATATCTCGCACCATAAACTAGATCCAGCATTGAAAGGACTAGGTGTTACACTGGCTATGTAATTTCTAAAAATAGGACATTGTTCATTAGAGTCACCTTCAACTTTTCATTTTGTAGATCAGACCTCTTCACGAACTTATTTAATCTTCTTCCGATCATGTAACTACAGAGTCATGTTTTCCAACTGACTTTGTATCTGTTGGATACCTGTAGTTGTATCACCTATCGGAGAATCTTCTAACTTCATTTCCAAGTCTGAAGCTTTGGCTTTAGTCTCTATTTTTTGATGTGTCAAAGGTAATATGATGTCTAGCATTAGCGCAACTATAAACCATTCCTTGTGCTTCTATGGCAATATATCAAAGCTCACCTAATCCAACAATATGTTGAACCTTTAATCAAATTTCCATATTGACTCAGTTGGCCTTTGTTTTATCTCTTTTAGTTTTGTGATGCGTTGCGACTCAAATTTTGACTTCTTGAATTCTTTTACCAATGATGATTTAATGTATGCTTAAGACCTAATTTGGTTTCTCGAATATTTCATATACCAATTTAATGCTTGATCTTTGAATTTTCTAGCGAGCTGTGCCTTTTTCACATTTTCATCATGGACCTGCTTCCTCATCTATACTACTTTGCATAAGAACCAAAACTGCTCCAGATCCTATGATCCAGTTCCTTTAAAGATCAACAACTTAATCTCATTGGCCATCATTCTTCTTGGGAGGGGGATGGAGGGTAGGGGTGTGATGACAACCAAAATTTGTCTAACTTTGGCTAGATTCGGGCTTCCACGCACTTTTAGGCTAAAAGGGTGAATACTATGGAGTTACTTCGGGATTCTTAGGGGGGTTTCCTTCACCTTTGGATTCACTCAGCAAAGGGCTATAGTCAGTCTCTATGAAAAGCTTCGGATCTTGGCCATGAGATATCTTCTTAGTGTCTACTCTATACATTTTTTCACTTCACGTTGTTCTAGTATCTTATTAAAATCTTTTTCTAAACATAATCTACTAATATGACTGCATTCAAAGAATTGTATTTTCAAAAACAAAAAAATTTAATCAGGAATTTCAATGATCTCAAGTACTTACCTCATGGTCCCTTGGCACATTTTTTTTAGTTTCAATGCATGACACAGTTGAATCTATCATGAACATAGTAATAAATCATCCTAAAATACTTCCAACCCAGAAATCAATAGCTCTTGAAATTTGTTGGCTTAAGGGGGTCTGACCCAGGTTCAAAGTTATTCACGCCAACCAACAAAACCCTAACTAATGGCCCTTTCGACAACAACCTGTATAGTGTAGGCTAAAGTCTCACTCAAAGCAATATTGGGGGATGCTAGAACAAAGTTCCTGCATCAAGAGATAGTGTGATAAGTAGTCCCCTAAGATCTTTATAGCTCAGACCTGCCTTTGCGCAAGTTGGTATCTTTCTATGACCTGATATTGTACCTTGAGTAAAATGGGTTCTAGACCTTCGTGAAGTCCTACGATCAAACTTGATATACCCCAAGGAAGCAGTCTATCTACTTTCACACACTAAGTAATAGCCCTAGATCCGCCTTGATGCAGAACTACCCAATTCATTAGAAATAACAACATAGTTAACCCTTAACTTCACGAACACAGATAATTACTTAAGAAATGCATAAATATTATAAATTCATTAGATTCATACAACATTTATACACTTTTCCATAGAAAAAATATTATAGAGTGACAGATTATAGCATGAATAGAATTGAAAATAATGCTTAGATGCACAATATTTCTTCAAAATTAGTCTTTATAAAGCTTTCAACGTTTAGATTACAAAATTCTTTACCCTGCGCACTCAGCTACAGGGGTCTGCGTACTCAGTTATGGACTTACCAAGGCCTTCTACACACTCAGCTACATGAGCCTTGCCTTTTGCCTAAGTACTGGAAGAAGAGCCTTCCCGCATTAGCACTTGCCCAAAACATTCTCTATCTTGACTTTCTTATCTCTTAGCTACCTCTTAGACTCGCTATGACTCAACTATATATAGCTTTCTTCATTACGATATCATGGTCCACGGACCATGGGTGAGTCTCAAGAGCGACCTATTTACTTATTGAAACAAGTGGCTAAAACCCATTTGAAACCTATCTACTTCATGCTCCACATCCACATTTTATAGAGACTTTACATATTTTACAAAAATTGGGTTAACTGACCCAAAAACTAACCTTAGGGACCCTATCCCAACCTCCCCCCAACACAAATATGGTGACTCTATTGAGTTGTGTTATATTGTTTCCACGACTAACCTTCGTAGGGAACCAGGGGGTTAGAGGGGTGGCAAAGCCCCCCCTTCGTTGCGCCGATTGTGCAGCGGCCCGGGGGGTTTGAGGGGGGAGGGTAGGCCCCCTCTACGGGGTCCGGGTAGCGCTTGGGGAAATTTTTTTTTTTGGACCCTATATTAGGTTGGGCGAACCTACCTATGGTTTTTCAGTCCATGGTTTTGGACGTGATGGTTTTCGGTCCATGGTATTGGATGCTTCGACATGTATAAATATGTATTGTAACATGGAAAGGAATATAATGAAAAATCAAGCTGGCAGTTCTGGTTTTGGGATCCAGTGGGAAATCTCTGTGTATATGTGTTTTATGTGTTATTCTCTCGCATTTTTTATTTTTCCTGTGATTTAGAATTCGTATGCAGGTAATTTTTGTACAGGTTTAAAACCTACATTTGGTATCAAATTTGTTTCGGCTTCAATGGGATGCCTCTGTTGTTGAGGGGTTTCGCTCAAGCCTGTGTTAGACCCTGTTCAGTGGGAGATCTGCAAGATCGATTCTGGTGGTGAAAGAAGATGGCAAGCAGTGGAAAGATAGAGATTGAGAAGTTCAATGGTCAGAGTTTTGAGTTGTGGAAACTCAAGATGGAGGATCTGTTGGTGGATAAAGATCAGTGGATTGCGATAGATCTGGGTACTAAACCAACGAGAGTGACTGATGAAGAATGGAAGGAGTTGGATGGAAAGGCAAAGAGCACAATACGATTATGTGTCTCAGATTTAGTATTGCTGAATGTATCAGGGGAAGCTACGACGAAGGATCTGTGGGACAAGTTAGGGACTTTGTACCAATCTAAGTCTTTGGTGAATAAACTATTCCTATGGAAAAAGCTGTATAACCTGAGGATGAAAGATGGAGACTCGGTGAAAGAGCATCTGAATGCGTTTAATATTGTGGTAAGTCAGTTATCATCTTTTGATATTAAAATTTCAGATGAAGATAAGTGCATTAGTCTGTTGTGTTCTCTACCAGATTCGTGGGATAGTCTAGTTATTGCAATAGGTAGCAATGCAACTGCTTTGCAGTTTGATGAAATAGTCTTAGCCTTGTTGATGGAGGAGATGAGACGGAAAAATATGGACAACCAGAATGGTGATGCCTTGTCTGTACGAGGACGGTCCCAGAACAGAAACAAAAATAAGTCATCGAGTGGGAGATCTAAATCTAGAGGGAGATCTAAATCTCCAGGAAAACCTACAAGGTGGTGTGCTGGAAATGCGGAAAGGAAGGGCACTTCAGAAGGGAGTGTAAATCTAAAGCTCCTGATAAAGGAAAGGGATAGGGATCTGATGAGCCTCCTTCTGCAGAGGCGAAAACCACCTCAGATGAAGGTGGGGATGTGTACTTGGCTTCTTCAAGTACACATGTAGATCATGAGGCATGGTTGATTGACTCAGGTGCATCCTTTCACTTCACTCCCCATAGAGAGTGGTTCTGTGAGTATGAGAAATATGATGGTGGTGATTCTTCTTAGGAGATGATAGGAAGGCTACATTGGTCGCGGAAAAGTAAAGTTAAGGTTGCAAGGTGGAAGGGTTAGAACCCTTCCGGGTGTTCTGCATATTCCTGTGTTGGCCAGAAATCTGATTTCTGTAAGCAAGTTGGATGATGCAGGTGTAAAGACAGTGTTCGAGAAGGAAACCTGCAAGATGGTTCAAGGAGCACTGGTATTGATGCGGGGAGTTTGGATTGGAACTCTGTACAAGCTACAAGGTAGCATTGTTGTTGACGGGTGTAATACTTCTATGGTTCCTGAAAATGGAGCAGAAAATCTAGTGGTCTCTGGAGAGAGGACGATGTTGTGGCATCAAAGGCTTGGGCATATTGGAGAGAATGGCCTTCGAATACTTCATGGTAAAGGTATGGTATAAGGTATGAGTAATAGCTCTCTGGATTTTGATTTCTGTGAAAATTGTGTATATGGGAAGTAGAATCGGGTGAGTTTCCCCTCTGGTGGTAAGAGGCTGAAACATATATTAGAGGTTGTGTACAGTGATGTGTTTGGACCTATGAAAGTTCCATCACTGGGTAAGTTTGTGTACTATGTATCATTTATAGATGACTTCTCAAGGAATACATGGATATATTGCCTTAAGAATAAATTTGAAGTCTTTGATAGGTTTAAAGAATTTAAGGCTCTGGAAAATCAGACAGAGAAGAAGATAAAGGTGCTGAAGAAAGATAATGGTGGAGAATTCTGTAGCAAGGAATTTGAAGAATTCTGTAAGAAGTGTGGTATAACGGCATAAGACTACTCCATATACACCTCAGGAAAATGGAGTCGCAGAAAGAATGAACAAGATGTTTATGGAAAGGGCAAGAAGCATGCTCAGTGGTGCCAGGTTAGGACAGGAATTCTGGGCAGAGGCGGTGGATACTGCATGTTACCTAGTCAACAGGTCACCTTCATCAGCGTTGGAGGATAAGACTCCACAAGAGGTATGGACTGGTAAGAAATCCTCTTTTTCACATCTGATGGTATTTGGATGTGATGCATATGTACATGTTCCAAAGGAGAAACGAACCAAGTTGGATAGTAAATATGAAAAGTGCATCTTTATTGGGTATAAGGATGGTTTGAAGGGTTATAAACTTTGGAACCCAGTCACACGAAAGGTTGTGTACAGCCGCGATGTGGTGTTCAGAGAGGTGAAAGATGTTATTAAACATGAAGTCCAACCAAAGGAACTGTGAAGATAGAGTTTGAACTAAAGGAGGAAGAATCAGACTCTGTAGCAGAGGAGGAATCAGAAGATGAAGAGCCACAAACTCCGGCTGTGAGAAGATCAGCTCGAGAAAGAAGGCAACCAGAAGGTATAGTCCATCTGCTTTCTGTTCAAACTTTTCTTTGTCTGTTACTGATGATGATCCCAGAACTGTGAAGGAAGCAGTGGATTCAGAGGATGGAAAACTCTGGAAAGAGGCCATGGTTGATGCAATGGCATCTTTGCACAAAAATGAGGCTTGGGATCTGGTGGAGTTGCCGGCTGGAAGGAAACCCATTGGCAGCAAATGGGTGTTCAAAAGGAAGACAAATGCAGAAGGAAAAGTGGAGAAATACAAAGCTCGGTTGGTAGCAAAAGGTTATTCCCAAGTGCCGGGAATTGATTTCGGTGATATTTTTTCTCCTGTTGCCAAGGTAACTTCTCTTAGATTAATTTTATCTGTTGCTGCTGCTTTTGATTTTGAGGTAGAACAGATGTATGTGAAGACAACATTTCTTCACGGCGATCTGGAAGAGGAGATCTACATGAAACAAGCTGAAGGCTTTGCGGTGAGGGGTAAGAAAGAACTGGTATGTAAGTTAAAGAAGTCTCTGTATGGGTTAAGACAGTCACCAAGGATGTGGTATCAGAAATTTGATACATTTATACGGGGACTTGGCTTCACCAGAAGCAAAGCATATCATTGTGTGTATTTTAAATTAATTGGTGACGTGTTATTTATCTGGTCTTGTATGTGGATGATATGTTGCTGGTTGGAAATGACAAAGAAATTATCCAGGATTTGAAGACCCAATTGTCCTCCAAATTCGACATGAAAGATCTCGGTGCTGCAAACTATATTTTGGGCATGGAAATTAAAAGATATCGAGCAAAGAGGAAGCTCTGGTTAAACCAGAAGAAGTATGTAGAGACAATACTGCATTGGTTTAATATACAGGATAGTAAACTGGTGAAGGTTCCTATTCTTATAGGTGTGAGGTTATCTGCTGAACAGTGTCCCAAGACACAAGAAGAGGAAGAGGACATGTCCTGTGTTCCATATGCAAGTGCAATCGGTAGCTTGATGTATGCAATGATCTGTACTAGACTAGACATTGCACATGCAGTGGGAGTATTGAGCAGGTTTATGTCAAAACCAGGGAAGGAGCAGTGGACAGCAGTGAAGTAGGTTTTCAGGTATTTGCGTGGCACTAGTGATTATGGTTTGTGCTACCAAGGAAGACCAGGATTGGACAAAGTGTTGGACATTCGTGGCTTTGTTGATGCAGACTAGGCTGGAGATTTGGATCAAGGAAGATCTACAAGTGGGTATGTGTTTAAACTATTTGGAGGTGCAGTGAGTTGGATGAGTAAGAAACAATATGTAGTGGCACTATCAACTAATGACGTAGAATACATGGCAGCTACTCATGCAAGCAAGGAAGCAGTTTGGTTGTAGAGATTGTGTTCAAGTATGGGGTTAGTACGGGGAGCTATAAGGATAGACTGTGACAACCAAAGTGCAATTTTTTTGGCAAACAACCCTACTTATCATTCAAAGACAAAACACATTGATGTTCAGTATCACTTTGTGAGGGATATGATAGAAGACAAAAAGGTTTTGCTGGTAAAGGTGGACACTTTGAAGAATACTACAGATGCATTGAAAAAATATGTGAGCTTTGAAAAATTCTCTTGGTGTAGAGAAACAATGGGCATTTCAGGACTGGAAAAATGACTAAGCTCTCTTGTGGCCCCCTGTGGAAGGAAAGCAACAAGTGGGAGATTGTTGGGTTATGTTATATTCTTTCCACGACTAACCTACGTAGTGAACTGGGCGGTTTAGAGGGGGGCGGAGGCCTCCCTTCGTTGCACCGATTGTGTAGCGGGGGGTCACAGGGGGGCGGTCCCCCTGTCCGGTGGGTTTGAGGGGGGTGGGTAGCCTCCCTCTACAGGGTCTGGGGCAGCGCCTTGGGAAAAATGTTTTTTGGACCCTATATTAGGTTGGGCGAACCTACCTGTGGTTTTTCGGTCCATGGTTTTGGATGCGATGGTTTTTGGTCCATGGTATTGGATGCTTCGGCATGTATAAATATGTATTGTAACATTGAAAGGAATATAATGAAAAATCAAGCTGGTAGTCTCAATTTTGGGATCCAATGGGATATCACTGTGTATATGTGTTTTATGTGTTATGGTCTCGCATTTTTTATTTTTCCTGTGATTTAGAATTCATATGAAGGTAATTTCTGTATGAGGTTAAAACCTATAGACTCACCCTCGATTGACTCAACTGACTTTTCTACTTTGCGACAGAGCTAACTGAACTCCTACTTCAAGACTTTCATCTCCGCTATGCCTTGTATTGTAGCCTCTTGTACCTCTTCGAACAAATTTTCTATAGTTGGTCCCTCTATTGCCAGACTCATGGTCCAATGAGTTTGCTACAATCCTCTCAGCTTCTCCTATATGGTCTGAGTAATCTGGCTGGCCTCCTTTGTTGAAGGTTGAATCCGAGCCTTCAAAACTAATTATTTTTGCTACAATTCCTGAACTTGTGCCTATATCAACTTTCCTTCCTATAGGCACGTGAAGTGCTGGACTAGCACCAATGTTCACGTAGTCACCCTGATTTTGTCATACTTCTATTGGGCCTCTTGGATTTATGTATGTAATTGATGCAGGTTTGGGTCCTCCTGCAAAGTATCCCATAACTCCATGGAGTGGTTAAAAATGAAGTCGTAACCTCTGAGTGCCCTATCCAAAGTAGCCATCTGTTCCTTGATGGATATGGATGTTGCTCCTGAACCTTGGGTAGAGTAGTTGGCTACAACTTCAGCTGTAGCTCTAATATATTCATTTGAAAATTAAAAGTAATCGTGCTAATCTCATCCTTTGAGGCATGAGACATAGCAGCCAATTTTCTAACTTTTTTTATAGCTGCAACATCGTTCGGGATGTTCAACTCAGGAGGTGTCTTACATGACTACTCTATTGCTGCCCCTAGGCTTTCACTTTGTCAACAAGAATTAGTATGATTTATGTGAATTCTTTTTCTTTCAATTAAATGTGAGAATTAAATATGTAAAAGAAAAACCTAGCAAGTTGTACTTAGAGTGGTGGAGTTAGTGCATATAAAACTGAGAATGAATATATATTTAATAACCAAAATGAGATTTAGTCACCTCTGCGAGGTTTCCTTTAACATTTTCCAATCTTTATTCTTAGTGAAGTTTGGAGAGCCAGTCATGACAATTCCCATCGTGGTAGTATTTGTTTCCTTAACCATGGAACTTATTAAAGAAGTTAAAAATTTTGTTCAAAGATTCGTTTCCATCCTGAATAGCTTCACGAAAGGCACACACTCCTCACTCGATTTAGAGAGCGATATCTTTGCCCATATATTACCCTACCCATGTCCATATGATTTAAAGAGATTTTATAAGGAAACTTTGTGAGAAATAATTTCTTAATCTAACAAGATCATGTTGGAGATGATGGGTTGTAAAGAAAAGCATTCTAAGAAAGACCTACCAAGAAAGAGAGGTAACATGAGTAGAATCCCAAAACTAAGATACATTAAACATGAGTCAAATGTGGAGCTCCCAAAAATAAGATATATTCAACGAATGATTAAGAAGTTGAATGCCAAACACGAGAAATTTCATTGAATCCCAAACAATACAGACCTTTCACGAGGAGACAAAACACACCTCACTGAACTATTGAATGGCTTCCTACCAATCTGAACATAGATTCGGCGATTGGATATGGATAATTTTTTCCATTACTATCAAGAGAATTACTGAGAGAAGACTCGCGTGCAATGGCAAGAAGCCATGAATATGGTATAAAATTGATTAATATACGAACATTTTCATAAGAAAATCCTCCAAAGGTTTTCACAACATGTATATAAAAGAATCTAAGATGATGTTTAGGGGCCTATCTTCTAAAAACGTTATTAGAGGAGAAAACCCTAAAATTGCTATGACCAGGTGATATCATTTGTTATGTAAGGGGCCTATCCAGATTCGTTACAACCATAAAATTAGTACACCCCTGCGTATGCGAAAAGTATTCACCTTCACACTGCATCGATGCAATAGATGAACCCATGAGGGGCACATTGCATCCTCCACCTCATGATGGAATCCCTTCCCCTAGCAAGCAAGTCACTTCGCTTATTGAGTATAGTGGTGTATTGGATCAAAGAAAGATGAAAACCATGATATAAAAACTACAATTCAAGGAGGGGACTAAACCATTATGATTATTAGAATATTTGAGTGCAGCATCAAAGAAAGAAAAATGTGGATATTGTAGAACGAAGAATGGGAGAGATATTTTTTTTATCCTCAAATGCTAATGAGTCCATGCCATTTATACTTATTGAATTGACTTTTTTTTTAATATTTTTTCCCTTTAAACAATATGCAACTCCAAATTATGAAATTGGACAAATTGAGGATGTTCCACTTATCTTACCTCTAAATACCCCAATGGGAAGTGCTTTGCCACACAACACAACACGATATAACTTTCTTGTTTTCTAGAGTGTTTTCTCACAATTTTGCCCACACGTTTTAGACAAAAACAACTTCTGCTTTGACACAATAGACATATTGCTTTCCACCCTACTAGTAAGTAAACAACTCAATAACTTGGCATAAGATAACTTTGCATAAGACAACGCCATGTTTACTTGCAATGTATATCATATTAATCTATCACAAAAAATAGTTTTGTATGCGAAAGTCACGTAAATTATTACTGTAACTTGTAGTCTTATTATAGTTTTCTAAAAGCAGTGTTACTATAGTTTAATTCAGAAAACTAATCATGCTTTTAGTCTTATTATAGTTTTCTAAAAGCAGTCTTATTATAGTTTAATTTCGAAAACTAGTCATGCTTTTAGTTAATAAAATAATCTTACATATAAATACATGTAGAGTTGTCGTCTTAAACACACACTCGCTTGAGAGAATATCTCAACCACACACCAATTTAGAAACATATAGATCTAAAGAACTCCTGAGAAATAAATACGACACACAATGACTTGTTTGTAAGAATATCTCAAGCACACACCAATTTGGGAAACATCTAGATCTAAACAACTCCTAAGAAATCAGAACACACTCATTTACATACAAAGAATCACAACTGAAACAAGTAGGAATTATATTTTCCATGTCGCTTCCTTAATGACTACTTGTCTCGATTTCAATATGTAAAGTCTAGTTGTGGTTCTCCCCCTTAATGACTACTTGTCTAGATTTCAATTTGTAAAGTCTAGTTGCGGTCCTCATGTTTACAAACATGATAAAAAAGTATATGTTCACATCAATATAAAGTCAACTAAGATGTCCTTCGTGTACATGCTTCAGCCAACCAAGATCTCCATACATGTACTTGTACCTGCAAATCCACCTTTTATTATTGTCATCATGGATTTTCTTAGATTACCCATAACCATTTTCTAGGTTTTATCGACTTACCGTAAACCATGCCTAGGGTTTTATCCGCTGAACCTAAACAATGCCCACAAGAATCCCTATCCACTTCACTCTCAGACATGGTTTCTGACTTACCACAAACCTACAATCTAAAGTGGTTTCCGACATACCACAAACTTGCACTTATATATACTTTCACAAGTCATTCCTGGCTTACTACAAACATACACTTCCAAAATGGTTTGTAGTTGACCACAAACCTACAATTACAAAGTGGTTTTAAGATTACCACGAACTTCATGGGGGTTCACATGCCTCATCAGACTTACATTACACGTACCAACTCTTGGAGTTACCAGGTACATACTTTACAAAAACCACTACAAAATATTAAATAGACTTGCTTACTAATACATGTATGTGACAAATACTACATGATCATGAGTGTATTTTACAAGCCCACACAAGCTTTCAACTCGTTCTCCATCATCCTTTAATAATTGTTGTTTCTCGTTTACCTCATCTTTTGAAATTGTTCATATCTCAGGCATCTTTGTCTTTATCAATTAAGTCTTAAAACTCCATACTTAACATGTTATTTGTTAAAATAACTAATTCTAACCAAAAACTCATATTAAAGTGCTAATCTCAATATATATACTGATTTTAATTCCAAAATACTTTCACGATAAAAAAAAAAATCACTTACCCAAACATACAAAACAACCGTGCTTTACTTGAGTCATCCTTGAAATTGGATAAATGAAGAATATTCCATCTAAATGTTCCCTAAATATGGGATCTCCCTCCCTTAATGTTCTATGGATAACTATCAATGTCATCAATGTCTTTAATGCAGCCAGTTATGAGTTTTGGCCAGTCACCTCGCAAGAGCATGTACAGCTACATCCGCTCGAGGCCGAGCTAATGAGGTCACCATAAAATGTTTTCTGACATGCCTTTACTTTGGAAGATATTTGGCATAATTCATGGCTTTGACCACAACTACGTCTAACTCTTTGTAATAGCTATTGACCTTGGCCACACCAACTTTCGTGGTCTCCTTCAATGCACCGTAGGCCTTTCTCAAGCTTTGCTACAATCACCGAATACTATATCGTGCAAACCCAATTTCTTTAAAGTAGGATCCACCTCCAAAAAACACTTGCAAACTCAATTTCTCTAATGCAGAATCTACCTCCAAAAACTCTTTCTCACCACCTCGATGTTCCGTGGATGTAATATTACCTGGATATACTGGAGAGAGAGTTGAATCTTTGTACACAAGATTGACTCTCAATCCCTTAGGGTCTTAGCCACATCATGCCGAATGAGTTCAAAATTTGGATGCCCAATCCATTTCCTAAGGTTAACTTTTGATCGGGTGAAGAAGTTGTTAGTAACAATCACCTCATTGTTGTCAGATTCCATCAACCAATCTACCAAATGAGATTCAATGAACCCAGCTCCCCTTATCACTAGAATTCGTAGCTTTGCCTGTGAGGATTTCGAGTAACGGAAGGGTGAGGGAGTTGGAGGAGCCTTGGGAACAGTTTGAGGACTAGTATTGGTAATAGCTCCATTTGATGAATCAGTGGCAACCTTCGTCCACCACACTCATCTTGTAGCTGCAACCATATAACACTAATCCTCTGATCCACAAGTGTAATCCAGAGATCTTGCGAGGCCTTCAGAGTTATTATATATCAGATCTGAGGGAGGAATTAACCCCCCCTTCCATAAGTCTGATTAAGCCATCAACCATGTCAGACATGTAGCAAAAGTTGCGGGTATGAGTTCGAGGAGCTCGCACTATCAGCTCTTCACCTCTGAGTGCTTATGCAGTGAAATTTCTAACAAGGGCATCTGTGAGGAGTCTGGCATGACCCACTTCAAGTGCTTATATATTGTCTACAACCCTGCATTACATCTAACGAAGCACTGCGAGCAACAACATCAATGTAAAAAAACAGGTATTTATAGGAACCAGAATATCTAGCCAATTGGGTAGCCATATCTCCTCGGAAAAGTAAAAGTAAGGTTGGTGGATGTCCGATCAACTCAACGCTCAGATTCACGTCTATGCTCACTCTCTGATGTATGAAGCGCAAGTCAGACAAACCATATGTACAAACTGACAAACTGACTGTGAAACAAATACACAACTTTGAAAATTGAATGCCCAAACACTGGTCCTCTCACTCCTCTTCAATAGCAGCAGAAAATTGACATACGGGTAATGACTCTCAACACGGCGCAGAAAATGCACAGATGCCTCTCTATAGGACAAGCTTGGCGAGAATGAATGGACAAACCAAAAAATGAATGAAAAACAAACATTCACCAAACTATTTATTTCCCTTTCGGTAGAAAGGGGTAAGGACCAGGTCAAATAACTTTTATACCAATTTAGTTATATATAAATATATGTAGTGTTATCTCAAAATAAGTAGACTATGTTGGATATACAATCATTTGGTTAGGAGAATATCTCAACCATACACCAATCTAGGAAATATTTAAATCTATTTCAGATACTAATTTAGTTACATATAAATACATGTAGTGTTGTCTCAAGATAAGTAGACTATCTTGGATACACAATCATATGGTTAGCAGAATATCTCAACCACACACCAATCTAAGAAATATCTAAAACTAAACGATTCTTAATAAATAGAAACAATTTCTTTTACATTAAAAAAAATCATAACTAAAACAACTAAAAATTATATTTTCCAAATATCTATAACTAAAATATAGAACCATTAGGAAATACATAAAAATTAACCATCACATATACCAAACATTTGGATGTGTAAAAATTAACCATCACATATACCAAACATTTGGATGTGTAAAAATTAACCATCACATATACCAAACATTTGGATGTGTTCTAAATCATCTAGATGTGTCCAAAAAATTAACGTTTTGGAGTCACTTACTTTTACCCCATTGGAGAACCTATATATCAAAATTGTTCATTAATATGACCATATTTACAATACAAGTTTCTTTTACCCAAATACATCGCCACTCTTCTTTTACCCTATTGCACATGAAAGCGTATACCATATTGGATATCCCTAGCATAAAGCATCTCAAATAATTTTATTTGTGTTCAGTGCTAATCAATGTAAAATTCATATATGCTAAATTATTTCTATCTTACGAGTCACATAAGGCAAACTATCGAGGTCGAGCATGAGTGACTTCCATTTCGATCTATTAAATCATTGCTAATGAATCTAAAATTCAAATATAATAAATCATTGTTATCATCACAATAGAAGGAACACTATTGATCTTAACTGCATCGTATAACATTTTCTATGTTTTTATGAACTCTTTAAAAATCATGCCAAAGTTTCAAACTCTTATAAATATCAAACATATCAGAGATATCTTTGTGACAGTTGCAATTTGTGATCAGCACAAAGCAACGAGGACCCTTGGTCAAGCGCGCAAACCGCCGGCCCAAGGTAACAGGCGCTGGTGCAAATTGGCAAAACCAGAGGTCAATTCAAGAAATGGGGGTAGTTTCTGATATTTGGGCAAACCCCTCAAAGAATGAAAGCCCCAAGCACCCGAACCAGAAATAATTATAAAACACGGAATAGTAATTATTTCGGTTTTGACGAAGCAGGATTCCACAAAACCGGCAGGATATTGGAGGGGCTTTGAGCAGTAAGTAGTTTCAATTGAGTCCCACCCAATGCCACACAAAGCGGGCCACGCGTCTGACGGAAGAGAGAGAAAACTGCTCACATTGGACCGGTAAATGTCATGTTACTTACCCGCCCGGTATGGACAATGACCATAGGATCTGGAGGCTCCAGATCGACGGCAGAGATGCAATTCGATGGATGACCAAATTCAATGGGGTAAAATGGCAGAGTTATATAAGATTTGAAGTCCGATATGGACGATGTGTTGGCAGAGATTTGTGCTTCGTGGGCATTCATAGAACATGGCATAAGGATTTGAATGTATTTGGTTTCATATTTGGCTTTATGACAACTAGCAAGACAAGCTACCACATATCTTGTTCAAATGGCCAAATACAAGGATGACGACCCACCCCCCACTATCTGGTACACTTGAAAATCCATTTGTGGTATATTATATATATATAATATATATATATATATATATATATATATAGATAATTTAAAGAAATATTTATAATGTTGGTGTAGTAATTTTATTTTAACATACACACACACATTTTTTTTGATATTAGAACATGATTTTAAATTATTTTTATTTAGTTCATTTATATTTTCCTCATTTGTAAATAAAAATAAATAGGTTAATGTTCCAATTCCTAGATATATTTGGCACGAGAGAAATCATGTGCTTTAGTTGAGCATTCTATAATTACTAAAAGTGAGGTGGTTTTCCTTAAATAGGAATAATGAACTAGCCTATCTTCATTATGGTAATAGGTGTGTCTAATTTAGAAAAAGGATTCCAAAATTTTAATTTAATTATCAATAATTATTAGGCCTATGGTAGATATTTAACCTCCAGAAAGTATTATAGAATATACTTAGTAGTAGTCATAGATCAAAGGTTGAGATTTATCTCAAAATTAGTTATGCCCTTTCTACCCTTTTAATTAAATTGATTATTTTAGAAAATTTCATATAAACAAGTTCCATATGAAAGGAATTATGATTTTTTCCTCATGGTATACTAAATTTTCAAGAGTATGAAAATAATAGTATATCTTAGGTGCATTTAAATTTATATGGTTTACTGTATATTTATTTTAATTTATATTTAATAAGTATAAGAGGAAATATATGAGGGTTAAAAGGTGCTTACAAAGAGACAATGGTTGAAAAAATTGCAATGGGACAAGCATTAATTGTGAGGTATATGTGAGGGCCTATGACTGAAGTGGATGAAGGGTCTTAGACAAAAAAAGAAGTAGTAATTGAGTAGAGGTAGGGGAGAAGGGTAGATATGTCTACATGATGAGAAAATACAAATATAAATTGGTTACTTAGAGTAGGATAGGGTTGTAAGGGACTCATAGGATGGGATAATACGATTAGGGTTGGAGGCGGATAGGGGTAGAAGCTTAGGTTCAATGGATAATGCACTTGATGAAGTAGGGTAAAAAATGTTTAACCTTAGAGGCAAGGGACATTTGTAGTACCATAAGGTTTTTAATTGCTTTAGGCATAGTGACAAATCGTGGGTTTTTGGGATGCAAGGTCCCAGGGTCTAGGCTCCCATACATGTAGTTGGTTCGCATTGCAATGATAGATGGGACTAGGTGTTACGTAGAGGTGAGGGGGGCCATGTAAAAATGGATTTAGGGTCTAGGAGATGGATGTGAAGGTACAAATATTAGAGGACAAGTTAGGAGGGTAGGATCCAAGGGAAACAAATTTGTTCATGATGATTTTAGGGAACATGTGGAAGATGTGTAGGGGATTTTGGATCCATCTATAAAATATCCAAGGCTAGTGGCATAAGGTCTAATGCATTTTGGGCCAAGGCTTGTGGTTGGATTTAGGTTCATCGATGAGGTGCTACGGAATAAGGCTATATGTCAAGGAAATGTGGGAATTATATTAAGGGAGGCTGAACGATATGGGTAATTGGTACAAAGATTCCTAAATTAGCACCCAGGAAAAAGTGGATACAGAAGAATAAGGCCTTAGGGAATATGGTCTAAGGGGAAAGGTGATGAGGTACTAAGGAGGGGCTATGGATTTGGTGTGATAGTTGTTAGGATATTGACATGACTCGAATGGAAGATGACATTACTAGCTGAGGGGAATATGTTGAAGTAGGTAGAGGTAGGGTCCAAAGAGTGGATGGGTTCACGGATAAAATCTTACTCCAACTAAGTATTACGTTGCCCCCTTTAACCATATCATTTTCTTGATACCCATACATAATGATCAAAAACTTTTGAGGGAACTACCATCTTTCTGTAAATTCAAGTATACCGTCTAGAGGTAGTGTGTGGTGATTTGATGCATTGTTCATGGCTTTAGATTCTTATGCATAGAAGGAGATAATAGATAAGTAACGATAATGGCCCAACCATAAATGGGCTAGGGTCTACGTAGAGGTAAAGACAAAGGGGTAGATGATATAGGGTTTCTATGGGATGGAAGGGAATCATGGATGTGGTGGGGTATGATGGAGAAGGGTGAGAGGGGCAAAGGGGGGGAGGTGAGAGAAAATTTATGGTATATGTATAAGAGGGGGAAATGGTGGTTACGATGGATAACAAGAAGGATTGAAGGGGGAGGGAAGTGTTGGATTAATGGGAAGCTAGGGAGGAGAGGAGGAAAGGGAGGGGAAAAAGTAGAAGGGATGATGTGGTGCACTAAGGGATGGCCCAAATGAGGGGTAGAAGGGAATTGGCGGTTGAAGTGGTAGATCATATGAATAGAGAGGGAAGTTGGATGGATATGCATGGTAAAGGGGAAGGGGTGTCAATATGGGGAATATGTGAAATAATGAGAGGTGGTCTTGGGTGAGGTCGGAGAAGAGCGGGGGATGGGAGAGACTAAGAGAAGTGTGCATGAATGGAGTGGGACAAGAGTTAGAGATGGGTGAGACCAAGAGAAGTGGGCAATGGGAGTTGGGGTGAAAGGGACAAATGTGGAGGAGTGGCATCAATATTTATAATAATAAACCAATGATATTCTCAATAGCTAATGTGTGATTATATGAGAAATCCTTGTTGGCTGATGGAAATAAGTTTCCTTTAGTGCCTAACATTCATGTTACCCCCATTTCCGATGTCCAAGTGCTAAATTCCTTTACAAAGTGCCGAAAAATGCTAGTGCTATCTATAGTGCCAATTAAAAGTAAAAGAATGTCCTTATTAAGCCATTTACAAAAGAGGGAATGAAGATGAGAGTAAAAAGATCATTGTGCTCAAAATAAAATTTCACAAACCATATGTGAAAATTAATTTCTCTCACTAAAACTGATCGAACTTTAAGTAACTTAAACAATAAAAATTTGATTGTTCACAATATTTTATATTAAATTATATAAATTATATATGGGATGTAATATTATTTGAAAAATGAAAATATAATTAGA
Source organism: Pinus taeda (assembly GCA_000404065.3). Lineage (NCBI taxonomy): Eukaryota > Viridiplantae > Streptophyta > Pinopsida > Pinales > Pinaceae > Pinus > Pinus taeda. The sequence goes on along the minus strand of APFE030426700.1, from coordinate 58,277 downwards.
AATAATATTTAATTTTATTTATAAGATTAACTTTAAATCATATAAATATGACTTTTTAAAAACAATTTTAAGTGTAAAAGATATAAACTTCTTTTATAAATAATTATTTAAACCATTTTAAATTTTATTTCATTTTAAATTTTAAAATAAAATTTAGATGGTTTATAAATTAATAATATTTATTTTAATTATTGTATTAATAAGTAAATTATAGTAAAATTTATTATAACATTGTAAAATTATTATATTTATTAATTAACAGTAAAAAATTTAATTAAAACATTAATAAATAAGTGATAATAAATTTTAAAAATCATAACCAAATTATTATGCTAAATTTTTAATGCAAGTTAATTTTATCAATTATATCATTTTAATATTTAAATATTTTAAAATCATTTTTAAAAAATTAACTAATTTTTTTCATGCAACTATTAAACGGATTGTAAATCAATTATAACTTTCTAACCATTAATTCAACATTTTGAAATCATTTTGAAAATCTTTCATGACAAACAAGTTTTCCGGTTTTGAAATATGGATCTATTTTTATATAAATTTAATTGTTGGGATCATGAAATAAGCTCCATGATTAGCCATATGTTAAACGTAAGGACATTATATAAATCTATAATGATTTTATTAATTTCATTTTTGAGATATTAAATCAATATTTTCAAATCAGATCGTAGACTTTGGTTAGATTTAGTGTTGTGTCAAAATAAGTAGACTATTTTAGATATACAATTATTTGGTGAGAAGAATATCTCAACCACACACCAATCTAGAAAACATTTAAATCTAAACAACCCTTAAGAAATAAAAGCAAATTCAAAAAATCATAAAACAACTAAAAATTATATTTTCCACATATCTATAACTAAAATATAGACCCATTAGAAAATAGATGAAAATTAACCATCACATATACCAAACATTTGGATGTATTCTAAACCATCTAGGTGTATCCAAAAAATTCAAGAACTACACCTTAAGAATTTATTTATAGTTCTATAATTGGACATAGTATAGAGTGAATCCAACTACTATAGATGTAGGGTCTTATAAAATCACGAACTAGAAAATGTTAGAGTAACCTGTATTTGTAATACAAAAACTGAAAGAGTTTATAGATGAATTGTTATGTGTTTGCTTAGAACAGAATAGAAATTGTCTCTACTAAATAGATATATTGACATATCACACTCTCAAAAGATTAAAATAAGCCTTTAGATCCTTTTCAGTAACAATTATGTAATCCCTTATTCATTTAAATCAAGAATTAAAACATTAGTCTATAAAAAATTTAGGCTAATTAACACAATTTTCTTTTTTTAACTATTATATGGTATATACTTCAACTTCAAGCATCATTATCATTCAAGTATGGCCAAAGAAATAACATGAAGGAATAAATAGATGCATTACATGGAATTTTCTTTACTTGAAAAAAAACATGATGGGTGTCAAAGGTACTCAACCACTCGACCTTGTGGTTCACTAGTATTCATGATTTTTACATGCTACCAATTGTTCTCATAATGTGACCTGGGATAATATGTTAAACCACTACCTCAAATAACTTCCTCCCCCTTATGCTTAATCATGTGTCCAATCCATGTTTCCTCCATGCATATAACGTCACATTTCTCCATGTGATAGACATAAGGTGGATATACAGGATGTGCTTGGGGATTTGTTGGAACATATCAGACAATTGTGAATGTGGTCATCCTCAATTCCCTTACTTGGTTTGACGTATCAAGTAACTGTGGATGTGGAAATCCTCAAATAGCTAAAAAAAAAAAAAAACTTCTCTTGCTGCTCTAAAGCTTCTATGTATAGTAGGGTTTCAGATTAGGACTTTAATTCTCTATTTGTCTATTAGAAACCTTGTTACATATTTTCTTGAATATGTAAATCTGTGACCATTATTTGGGAAGAATTTCTATAGTTTTTCTTTTCCTTCCTTTCCTTACAATTTTATACTTGTGTCTTAGTTTATTTATGCTTTTCTTTCTACTTTCAAAACTTTGTAGTCTCATCTTCCCACAAAATATGCCTGGATTGTATAAAATTGAAAGAATGTTTTACAATTTCCTAATCCGGCTTAAGAATTTATGGGTTCATTATCCATAGTCAATAATTTGATGATGAGTTACTAAGATTTTGTAACTCTCTCATGCTGGATTTAATGGTATTTGATGGGAGATTTTTTCTCTCCCAATTAACCTATTTGACAAGCCTTCAAGATTTACATTTGTAATATTCAACATTTTATAGTTCTTTTAACTATTTCGTTTACAAATAAGGGTTCAATTGACTTGTTGTAGGTACAACTTGAACCCTAATCTAACTATTTCCAATAACAAATTTTTCATAAAATATCAAAGTAATTTTCTTGCATACAACTCCAGGTATGAACAATTTCTAATTTCTTCTGAGTTTTGATGAGGTTTTATAGTAACACAATGCTAAAACCACTAGATATCATTTTCTATTGAGATAATAAGTTGTTTATTTAGAGTTTTTGACTCTTTCTTCAATTTATCTATGAGTGTGCTCTCATTGGATCTACCATGAACATATTTTGTTTAGATGACTAAATTGTACTTTGTACAAATTTTCCCATTAGGTTTATTTAGACAAGAATTTGAATTTGAATTGATTACAATTCTTTGGTATTTGAGAAACAAAATAATGTTTGTAAGAATTCATGTTTATATCATTTTCTTCTCAGATGATAAGTTGTTATAGAGTTTGTCGCTCAATTGATCTCTGGGTCTGCTCTCACTAGCTCTACTAGGAACAAAATTTGTTTAGATGTCTAAATTGTACTTTGTACAAATTTTTCCATTAGGGTTATTTAGACAGGAATTTGAATTTTAGTTCCTTACATTGATTTGGTCTTTTAGAAACAAACTAATGTTTGTAATAATTAATGTTTATCACATAATTTATATCATTACAGGAAAAAACTACTCATGTGTTTGTACTTTATTATTCCTTGTCACCATTATGTTCTATTCACATTCCTTATTCCTTGTCACCATTATTTATTTATTTATTCTTTTTCTGAGACTATTTGCATGATCTTTTACCACTATAAAGATAGTCCCTACCTCTTTAGACCCAAGACCCTTTGTCCTTTAACAAGTCCAAAGCCAAATCTACCTAAGCAAATTTTTCGTGTAAATATTATATGCATTTATGGCTATAGGGTTTCATATAACTTTGTAGCTCTCATATGTACTCTTGCCTATGGTTTTAAGTTGAGAGTAATACCTTGTTATGTCTTCAAGAAATATTACATTGTTTATGTATATTTTTGTAAATTATAAAGTAGTTGTTGCTCTGTGGATTAGTATAAAATGGGAATTTTCTCTCTCATAAATACTTTTATATGAAACACATAGGAATTAATAGAATTCTCTATTGCGATGAATTATATACATTCTATTCTAAATGTTGTACTACTTCATCTTGTTCATCAACTAATTTTATGTATAACTTTCATAGGTATAAATGCATAAATATTAAACGCACTACCATGCATGTTTCCAAAATAAGTTAAAATGTGCAAGTATTCTCTTTCAAATAGAAATGAAATAGTACACAATTATCTAATTTGCTTTTATTCAAGCGTCAACATCATTTGAAAAATGTATAAGGAATTTTACTAGGTTATTCATACATACTAAACAATATTACTTGAATCCTTTTTGTATTCCTTAGTACTTGTGCATATACAACCTGACTTTTTGTTCCTGTTCACCCAATATTTTTTTTCTACGACACAAGAACATAAGGAACCTATTGGACTTAATTCTCATAACTAAGTATTCTTTCCACATAGTACATGCATTTTACAAAAACATATAAACCACATTTCGCACATGTTGTACAGAAATTATAGAATAACATATTTGTGCATTAGTGATACTTGGAAAATTTTATGTAACTAGAATTCTCCTCCCATCCAAATGAGTTTTTGTAGCTTCTCCCATCCAACTCCTCTTGTACCTTTAGTGGTTATGGTGTAGGTAATTTTTCTTTTTCTCTTTTTTATTCTTTCCCCAATCTCCTTCGTTAAAACATTTTTTCTCACCGTCCCATACACACATGGAAATTCCTTTCCTATTTTGTGTCTTATCATTAATTCTTAGGCCTTTTCATTAATTCATCATGCCTTTCTCTCCCGCATGATGTTTTTTTATTTTATTTTTTTGTATCTTATCAAGAACATGGATGTTTTTGTATTTTTTTGTATTTTATACAAATATTGTTATATACATATGACTGTATTGATTCGCCAGGATCTATCATGCATGTAAGCATGATGAAAATAATATCACAGGAATGTACATAACCACAGTTCACATAACAATCATTAACCATCATAGCTATTTGTAAACTGTAAAAACCTATACGACAATATTCTCTTACCCCAAGGTCCAATGTTGGAACCTCGCTCTAACAGTCTTCTTCTCCTACTCTATCTCAACCAACATACCAACATCATGATGACACAAAATACATGCAATGACCTCATGAACAACAACCTTAACCATGACAACACATGCATAACAACATCCATCTAACCTATTTAGTCCAAGTGTTTGAACCATGCTTTGATACCAATTTGTAACCACCCCTCCCACATTTACTCAATTTCACCGGCCTGCTAGGGTAAACATGAGATAGAGATCTACTATGGCATGGCCCAACCTCCTAGATTCAATGAAGTAGGTGGGGCCGACAACTAGAACTTACCACCCATAAACTAACATCCTACATGGCTTATAGGACACTCAATGGCCAAAGAACCATCCCAGGTCACCAAAACCTAAGCTAAAATTATTTTTTAGTGACCGAGGCCCACAACCACATTCATGACAAGGACTCCATGCAGTTACAGGCTTGAAATGACATCCATAAGCCTATAAAGGTGTGGTTATAGACTAAAATTTCTAGTTCAGACGATGCGGCCTTAAATTTTGAGTCACCATATCAGGCTAGCCTCTAAATCATTACCGAGATCTCAATGAGACTTTACAAAATTATAAATAACATAAGGAAAGATGCATTCATTCACACCTTGATCAAGGACTTGACCTAATCAGGCCTAAGCATGACATTCATTTCATCAAACATATGATGAACAAGTAATCTACATGTCATCAATGCATATATGAACACAGGAGTCTAGAACTTATCTAAGAATCATTAAGAAGTTTTTATTCCCTCTCCACATAGTTGAAATAAAATTTTTTATTGCATCCATTCATCAACCATTCAATATATTATCAAAACATGTTAAGATCCATAGGTATAATACATAATATGAACAACATATAACCATAAAATAAGTATCATATAGACCATGGAAACTCAGCCATAATATCGCCAACATAATCTCTACAAATATATGTGAATCACAATAAGAGAATAACTCCTATTAACATATGAAAATACCAACCAATTTGGGTACTTCCACATACCACCTAACCATAGATTGGGGTGAAACCAAATATTTATTTTAGCCAATCGCCCCCCTGCCATATTCCAAACATGAATGAGGGATCACATGCAATAAACCAACACAAAATGAACTAGGGCTTCCATAGGAAAAACCACCTCAACCCTCTACCACAGTGAGTCTACCTCCATGCTCGGACATCACTAACCATAACTATATTGGTCTCTACCCAAGTTGTCTAAGGCTCTAGAGTGTTTGTTCCAAACATGGCTCTGAGAACTAATAACTCAACCCACAACCTTCCAGTACTCTAGATCTTTTGTCTAGCCTATCTCCAAGGACTAATAACTCAAACCACCAAGGGCTCTAGAGTGTCTTTCCCAACCTAGGCTATAGGACTAGTAACTCAACCCAAGTTGTTCCAGGGCTTCCAGAGCATTTTTCCCAACCAAAAAATCCAGGAACTAGTAACTCAATTGATAGCCATAGGGAAAATGAGCACCAATAATGAAACAATAGGTCAAAAAAACCTACAACACCATGGCTATCTAGGAAATGGAAAGGCAAGGCTGAAAACATTGTCAAGCCAATCATATATCAATGCCAATGACATCACATAACCAAGAAACCACATGCAAGTAACATGCATGCCAAAAGTAAGAAGGAAGCCATGTATGCACCTCGATACCTACAAATCAATCCAACTATAGTTTTTGATCAATCTAATCCCTTACAATTTTCTGCTTTCTTGTTCCTCCTTTCTCCAACAGAAGTGGAACTAGAATGCTCTATGAATGGTCTAAGTGTGCAAGAGTATGAGAGAATGAGTGAATAATAGAGAGTTCCAAAATTGAAGTAATAAAAATCTAACCAGTAAAGGCTATGAACTAATCCTCAAAAGCCTTTTTATCATTGAGACCTCTAATTTCTTCATTTTACTTCATTTTCCCTCTATTTTCCCTTGCATGCAAATTTATGACTCTTCACTTTTGTTTTCTCCTATTTTCTTTTATTTCCATAATTAAATGCCAATTATTGCCTCTTTTCCTTTGCCAATTTCCATAGCCATTAATAAATTGAAAGTGATGCCTACTATAGTGTTTTCCCAATATTCAGCTTGGAATAAGTGTCCCATGACCTTGGTATTATATTTTCTTACAGGGAAACTTAACTTGAAGTTTTTATAGGTATTGGAAGCACAACGAGTCTCGTTAGACCATAGTGGTCTTGGATTTGAGGTTGAGTTCAACACAATAGATAAATTAAAAAGTAGAAAGGAAATTATCTTTGTTCCAGAAGATAAAGAACGACCTGCACATCAAAAAAAGGGAGACATGCAACCCAAATATTAAATCCATAAAAATCAGCAACAACAAACGAATAACATTGGCTAAGAAAATTGAACTACCCAGAATTTAGTCCAGTGTAGAAGAGAAATGTCTAGGTAAAATAATATTGTTTAAGGATATTGTTTCTCATGCACCAACGATGGCCACAAAGAAGAAAATTGCAGAGACAATCTATGATACAGGCAGCTCAGATCTAAGAAAAGACTTCAAGAAAGGAGAAGCAGACCTAGGTGTAATAATTATTTTTCTCCCCTGAATTATCAGGTGCAATTTTCTAAATGTCAAAATTTGGGGCATATAGCAGTCAATTGTAGACTTAAATAAAAAATGAAAAATCATGTAGTTAAGAAAAATGAACAAAAGCCCAATGTGTAGAAAGAAAAGGGGAAATTAGAGAAAAGTGATATTGCTTTGTATTCCCCGAATGGTGGGATACGTTGATATGTGGATAATGGATGTTCTAGGAATATGTTAGGAGAAAGAAGAAAGTTTTTGGAAAGGCAACTATTGGAAAATGTAATGTAACTTTTGGCAACAATGCTCCTAGAAAAATAATTACAAAAGGAGTGGTTAGTCTCTCAAATGTGAAAGGTAAAGCCAATTTTTTTGATATGTTGATGGGTTCAAGCATAACCCGCTAAGTGTATCTTAGATGTATGATAAAGTTTATAATGTGATTTTTAGAGCCAAATAATGTAAAATTAAGTCCACAGGTACAAGTGAGATAGTTTTTGAGGTTGTGAGAAAAATCAATAATGTTTCTATGCCCAAAGAGAAGATGGGAAGGTGTTCCTTATCGAAGATAGATGAGATTTGAGTATTGCACAAAAGGCTTGGACATTTGAATTTTGATAAAATAGTCAAGCTAAGCAAGAAGAATGTTGTCAACTATTTTCCTAGGCTTTCAAAACCAAATAATACAATCTATAAATCTTGCCAACTACGAAAGCAAGCTAGAGTTCCATTCAAGGGAAAGGATAAATTATCGTCAAAACCATTGTAGTTGGTACAAATGGATTTGTGCATACCATCCAAAACACAATAACCCATAGGTAAATTATACTTTGTGTTAGTAACTGATGATTTCACTAGAATGATGTGGGTTTCTTTCCTTAGAGAGAAATATTAAGCTTTTGATAAATTGTAAGAGTTCAAAGCCTTGGCTAAGAACAAAACTGATAGAAAAATCAAAGGCATAAGGTATGACAATTGAGATGAGTTCACTTCAAAATAATTTTATGAATTCTATAAAACTAATGGCATCAAAAGGAAATTTACAATAGTTGACACTCCCTAGGAAAATGGTGTAGCATGAAGAGAAAATAGATAACTAGTACAGTTAGCTAGAGCAATGATGACCGAAAGGAATGTTCAACAAAGGTTTTGGGCATAAGATATTCATACAATAGTAGTTATCCAAAAAAAAAATGTTTTTAGAATAGATAGTGACAAAAATCCCTATGAGTTGTGGTATGGTATACTTACAATAGTCAAACACTTTAGAGTTTTTAGTAGTAGATGCTACATCAAGAGAAATGACAAAAAAATTGGCTACGTTGATGCTAGAGTAGATGAAGGCATTTTTCTGGGATACTCAAACAATATAAAATGATACATATGCTAAAATAAAATCACCAACATGATCATCGACTGTATCAATGTAAAGGTGGATGAGCATGTTGGTCAAGAAGAGAAACAGCTTGCAAAAACTAGTGTTGATGAACTAGTGAGCATTAATGAGGAGCATCATGAGGTAACTACAGAAGAAAGCAATGAAGAACTCTCTAGTCCTCAAGGTAAATATCCTCCAAGATATGTACAAAAACACCACTCAGTTGATCAAACTTTTTGTGACTTAAATTCTAGAGTTCATATAGGAAGGAAGCTATGATATTCCCTTATGCAGGGACATGTTGCACCCCTATACATGGAAGAACCAAAATATGTTGTTCAAGCTAGTCAAGATCAATATTGGTAAAATGATATGAATGAATAATAGGATCAAATAGAGAAAAATCATACTTGGGAACTTGTTCCAATGCCTACTAACAAGAATTCCATTGGCACAAAGTGGGCTTCTAGGAATAAACTAAATGATCATGGAGAAGTGGTAAGAAATGAGGCAAGGTTGGTATGCAAAGACTATGCTCAAATATAAGTTTTTATTTTGATGAAAAATTTCCTCTTGTTGTTAGATTAGAAGCAATAAGAATTCTTTTTGCATTTTCTTTCTTTAATAAATTCAAAATATTTCAAGTGGATGTCAAATATACTTTTCTTAATGGAGAGCTACAGGAGGAAGTCTACATGGAGCCATCATAAGATTTTCAACGGGTTGGGAAACTAGATTAGGTTTGCAGACTTCATAAGGCTTTGTATGGTCTCAAGCAAGCCCCTTAGTATTCCAAGCTAGATAGCTACCTTCTCAAGTGTGGAGTCGAAAGAGGTACAACTGACAACAACTTATGTGTCAAAGAAAAAGATAGAAAACTCATTTTGGTGGTTTTATAACTTCATGATATCATATTTATAAGTAATTCAAATTTGTTGACCAATGAATTTGTAGTTGATATGAAGGCCGATTTGGATATGCCAATGCTTGGAGAGCTTTCCTATTTCCTTGGATTGAATAATGTGAAAAAACCCAAAGCAAATTTTATCTTTCAAATCAAGTATCTCAAAGAAGTGTTGGAGAAACTTGACATGGAATAATGATCTTTAGTGAGCACTCCAATAGTGACAAATTGTAAACTTAGCAAGATGGATGAATCTATAGCAATGAACAAGAATTTATATAAATCCATTATTGGCAGTCTCTTATATTTGACAATGTCAAGACAAGACATCATGCAAGTCGTTTATATGGTTGGAAGATTTCAAGAATCTCCTAGGCAATGCCATTATTAGCAATCAATAGGATTCTTATTTATCTCAGAGCAATAGAGGATTATTGTCTATGGTATCGTAAAGGTAAAAAAAAATATTCATTGTTTATATTGATGTTGATTGGGTAGGCAATGTAGATGATTGGAAAAACATAAGTGGTGATGCTTTCTTTCTTGGAGAATGTCTAGTCTCATGGTTGAGGAAGAAGTAGGCTCCCATTTCCTTATCTATAGTTAAAGAAGAATATATTGGAACACCTTCCTGTTCTGCTCAACTATTGTGGATGAAGCAAAACATGCAATATGTACAAGTATTCTATGATCAATCTATACCTATCATCTGTGACAACACAAGTGTAATCAGCATGTCCAAGAATCTAGTTTTTTACTCCAAGAAAAAGTGTATTCCAATAAGCATCACTTCTTGAGAGATAAAGTTGAAAAAAAAGTTGTGCAGTTGGAGTATTTTCCTGCAAGAGAATAAGTCACATATACATTTACAAAGCCACTCTATAGAGAACAATTTGAGTATTTGAGGATAATATTAGACATTTTTCCTCTCACCTCCCCACACTAGCTCTTCCTTCAAGATGAAGAAAGGAAATTATTTTATTTTCATCATATAAAGGTAAAGATTCTAGGTCCACATGATGAACATGATAGATAATCATTGTTTCCAATAGGAGCATGGTGACAGGGGGAGGATGTTGGTGTCTTTTCCATTCATTTCAAAGGGGGAGTTATAATGGTGATCAAACAAGCAAATAACGAGAGATATAATAATGTTTAGATAATTAAGGGTCAATGTTCAAGGTGTTAGTAATATAACTACAACTTAAGGAGCATCATGAGAAGTAATAGAAGAAGTGGAAAAGAATAAGAGTAGTACATCTTAAGGGGAGCAACACTCAAAAGAGACAATCATATCTCCTCAATAATGTTTTGTTTCATCTTGGTGTTTCCATCAATGGAAAAGGGGAGGGAAGTTGGAAATATGTTTCCATTGATGTCAACGGGATAGTCAATGATGGAAACATGGTTTTCATTAAGCATGGAAATATTTTTTCAACAAGTGGGAGCAGGTGGCACAGGTGTCAAACTGGTGTCTTAGAGGAACATGTTCTATGCATAAGAAGAAGGGTCAAGGAGAAAAGAATATCAGGGTGGTTGAAGCCATTTTTTAGGTAGAATATAATATAAAAGACTACACTAGAGCCAGTTAACTAGAAACTGCTCTGAAAGAGATTTCCAATGGAATAAAGAATTATGCAAAGTGCATTCCAGATCAAAATATAGAGGCAGTCAAAGTTAGGCCTACAAAAGTAAACGATGAAAAGAATCGAAGAACCCCTAAACCCTGGGACCCTGGAATCCCCTAAAAACATTGAGCTAGGGTAGCAGAAGTAGGCCCGAAACCCCAGAGGCCTAAAAACCTAGAACCTCATAAAGAATATTAGAGTGGTGCAATATGGTTGGAAGCTCGTAGGCCCAAAAGACTTGGAAGCCTGGAATCTCATAACATTTTAAGAATTGGAATTTCCAAAAAGTGTTGGGCACCAGGGAACCCCGGTTCTACTCTCATGAGAGAGCATATATATGAAAACATGCAAGGAAAGCAAGGTGGGCCATGTCCAGAAGCCTGTGAGATTATAACCTCTTTGGAATTAGAATTTCCAAAAGCGTCATGAAGAGGGACTTAAGTGGTTGATCATTTCGCTAAGAAATAAGACTAAGGGAATGTAGTAATTATAAGGCGAAATAGGCCCTTCATAGGCCTTTAAATAGGCTTATAACCTAATGGATTAGTCGATGATCACATGTATCATTCCCACCATGAAAATCAAGAGTTTCTAGAGCAAAAGTGGCTAAAGGCCAAATTTGTCAATTTTGGCAGCAATTTCTTTTAGAAATTAAAAATGGTCATGAAGGCATTTGGGCACATAGAAAAGTTCTTAGGCATGATGCATGAGTCGGTAGCTATTTTGGCACTAGTGATTGTTATCGAAGCCTTTGGGCTTTGGTATGAAAAATTAGACAACTATTTTTGGAATAAGTGGTGATGCAACACACACATGGATAATTAAGTTGGAGGCTTTAGTTCAACAACACATGAAGTTTGGAAAGTAAGCCAAACATAATAGAAGTTGGCAGGTCAATTTGGAAATTCTAGTAAAGCTAGAGCTTCACCAGACTGTATATCAGATTGTACTCAAATATATCTTTTTCACATTAATACAATATTATATGTTCTATCTATTTTAGTGAGCAAGCTCTTCTAAATTGAAGGAGTTGTGAGTAAGGGAGGGCCCCCTTTCTCACAACTCTCATAATTTAGTGTTTATGAATTTTATTTTTGTTATGTAATAATAATTTACTCCTACAACTAATGCACTCTTTCTGATATATCAACAACAATTGATTAAATGAACTAGTTTCCTATTAATGTGTCGAATTCATTTATTGAAGATTTGATTCATAATGTTGAGTGAATTTTTGAGTTTGTTGTAAGTAGATTTCTATATCTTTTCCTAATCATCACCAAGAATCTTAAGAGTTGCAGAGGGATGTTTGATCCACTCTATAGCCTTTCTTGCTAAGTGATTGATGCAAGAAAGAGTCATTAGTTTTGTATGATTGACTAGCTAGATTAATCAGAACTCGCAATGTTAAGCCCACATATATTTTGCACAACATCTCACAAGATTACCTGACCTAGATTGATGATTTATGTTAATGAAATTATAAGGCTATAATTTGACAGAAAATTATGGCACCATTGTTGGGGAGTTGCTAAAGGGATAATACTGAAGTGTTGTTTTTTTGTATTACATGCATTGTTTGGAATTTTCAGGACTGGGGGAGTTGGTAAAATGAAGGGAAAAGCCTACGCACCGGAGGAGGTCAAGAATTTGCAAAATTCATGTCTTGATTTTTTGGTAAGTAATTTATTCTTAATTTGTTTACATAGTAGATGATTGGGTCAAACATATACAAACGCCTTTTGTGGTGGTGTGAGAACTACTTCATTTACTAATACACTAGAAAGGAAAAAGTAGTCTGCAAGATATAAGGCAACAAGAGAAGAAGAGTCTAGATAGGAGGTTTGTGCTCCTAAAAATAGCCCATAACATAATCCTGCTTCTACAGTAGTAACTTATGCAAGAAAATATTATGTTGCTACCCATTTTGAATCTCTTGTCACAATGAAAACAACATCTTTTCTCAGTGATCAGCCTAAAAAGGAATTCCTTGGCAATCCTATTCAAGAACCAGAATTTCAAACCATTGATTTTGTATAATCTATAGTTTAAAAAGGCCCCATTTCCTTTTGGTTCATAATGGCTCATGAAAAAGAGACTGGTCACACAAATGGATACGATGAGAAGGAAGAAGAACTAGTTATATTCAAATTCCCTATCAGGGAGGAAGGTGGATCTACTCAGATGAAGAATATCCTCCTTCATCATTGCTTAAATTTGATGGGGTTCCCAGTGAAGATCATGATAGCTTTGAATTCAAGTTCGATGTATTATGCAAGAGCTATGACTTTTCTTCCAATGCTTAGAACCTGAAGTTGTTTCCTACAACATTAAAGGATACAGATCTCAGGTGGTTTATGGGGTTGGCTTCAAACTCCATTACAACTTGGGAGGAAATGAAATAGGTATTCTTAAGGAAATATGAAGATTATTGCAAGATTAGGGACCTAAGAGAAGAAGATATTTTTGACATGACTCAAAAGGAGGGGGAGATCCTTGAGGACTTGGTGGAGAGATTTCAGTATAACTTGCAGAAATTGAAAATGAATCAACTGAGCAAGTATACTAAAAGAAAAATTCTCCTCAAAGCAGTTAGACCAAAATCTTTGGAGATTTTGAGCTTAATTGGAGGAGGTGACATATTGAAGTCGGGCTATGACGAGGTATGTGCAATGTCACATAGTTCAGGTTCGAATTCGAATTCGATTACAATTAAATTTGATTCAAGTTTGAATTTTTCGATGAGGTTCAAATTAGGTTCATTCATGTGTGAGTGTGTTGCACATATAATATATATATTATATTACATAATCTTTTAAATAATTTATAATTAATATAAATTTCACAACTTTCCTAAATATAAGATATATTAATTTATAATATTTAAAATGTCAATTACCCTAATTTCGTTAATGTAATATAATTTAAAATATATTAAAAATAATTCTTGTAAAAATATATAATTTTTAAATTATGTTAACTTATCTTTGCACATAGTAATTTTATAATTACGATATGGTAATATTTGAACTATTCATAGGATTATTACTTATAAATTATAAATTTAACACTGCGTATAATTTTATCCCTGTAACCTCATTTTAACATTTCAACTAAGTCTACCAAATCAGGACTTTGAAGAAAAGGTAGTAACTAATTTTCAGGGCATTTTAATTGTGAAGAATTGTGATTTCAAAAATTTAAATTCTTAAAAAATTAGATAAAATATAAACTAGAAAAAATTTCAAAACCTCTCAAGGACTTAGACTATGAACGATTGTGATTTCAACAGCCTAAATTCTGTACAACTTAAATAAAAAATAAACCAAAAGACTTTCTAAAAATCACACTTCAAAACTATTAGATTTTCCTATCAATTTTGACGAAGTGTAGTGCTTTTGTATAAATGGTGGGCGGTGATGGAAAAAAGACTGGAGGTTTCCCTCATGCATGACGTAATGCCCACTTTACTTTCCGTTTATCTTTTTATAATTTTAATGGGATTTCCAGTGTGTAGGGGCCTAATCGAACTCCGTGAAGCGGTTAGCTTATGGTGTTTGGTCAGGAATCTTGGCAGAGTGAGGCATATTTATAGATAGGGGTCAGGGAGTACCGTAGTATATGATGATCATACACATCCTTCTCTAACCTAAACGAATGTTAAGATTTCTTTTGAAATTCCCCGAATTTTGGACCTCAACTTTTAGGTTCGATGAATCGTGTGACACTGGGTATGTGAAATATATTGGTGATATTCAAGAAGAAATTCTAAAGTTGGAGGAGCAACAAGAGATACATCTTCCAAGATTGTCAAGTCAGTTGCTGAAGATGGAGTAACCATAGCTGAAATGGATAATTTATTTGAAAATTTTAAAACTTATATTCTTAGTGCATTTTCTTCTCAATTGGGTGTTTTGTAGGTTAAGAAGAAATAGGAAAAATAGGAGGAACTGGAGAAATCCCTGGCCGTGTTCTATTCGAAATGCGGGAAGAAGGATGCCTTGAGGGAATGTCATGTAGATAGTATAGAGGTATAGTGAATCTATAAAGCATAGCTTCCACTCATCAATGTCCTTCACTTCCTAAGATTAAAGCAACATATCTAGTAGATCAAGGAGTTGTCAATGCACTCTATGTAATGGCACCTCAAAAACCATGAAAACCACATGATGCAGGTATGGCTCAGTCGCATTATCAAGTTCCTTATACTCAAAATCAGATGTGGAATATTCCAATGCCCTGGAAGTCTTGGCGTCCATAAAAGCCTTGGCAGCAGAACTTTTCTTACCCTACCACTGGAAATTTTCCTTCTCAAAACTTTTATTCACTGCAAACCACACAACAACAAATGATTCAACCTCAACAACAACAACTTCAATTTCCTACCCCACCAAATCAACCTCATCCTATGCAACTTCCTACCCAGTGAGCGTCTAACCCCAAGAATAAAACCATCCAATCCACTCACATCATTGGATTGGTCACTTATGCCACTCATCCTACCTAATCAATTACACCACAGTCGTTGCACGAAATTTTTGTTCATATGTTACAGGAATTTCCTGTGTAATTGCTGGAAATCCAGCTTAGGTCCGAAAAAGTCGTGACTCAGCCATTAAGTGTTGGAAATAATACTGAGAGGGGGGTGATTCAGTATTATTCAGGTCAATAAGTTTTTTCTTTTCATACTCAATTCATATACACTACTTCCATGTGGGTAACCCGCGTGTACACGCAACTGTGCTTAAGGAAACAAGCATATATCCAACAAACTAATGATTCAGTTAATTCATCATATGTTGGTCTTTAATATATGCATCAATACTTTATTAAACATTAAACAGTAATCTTATGCAGTTAATAACAGAATGAACCATCACACATAAGCAACACACATGAACACCAAGATTTAAGGTGGAAACCCAATGTGGGTGAAAACCACCTGCTGCTGTCATTTCTATCTTCTTTTAATAATAAGTAAATCGATTTACAACATTGTACTGGTGTAGGCTTATACCAGTACGCAAGCTTCTACTTACAGAAGGCTACAACATTCTCTCGTTCTCCAGCTTCTACTGGAAGGGAGCTACAACCCCCTAGCTCTTATACTCGCTGATATGTTTACTAGTACGTAGGTGTTGGCCTATAGAAGGCTACAACCTTCTCCCTTTTTCAAGGGACCACATCTCTTAAATTTTCATACTGGATAGTCTTGGAACACAACATCACACTTTTCAGGCCACGTTTCATCCAATTTTCATATTGGACCCATCAACAACATTGAAGCTCAAATCAATCACCACTGCAATACAACCATCAACTATATCTACATCATTCAATCACTGAAACTCAAACATCACTTTTTGAATCAATAAAACGTAATCAATCACTGGCCCAACTGAATCGTCCGTTCTTTTAATCAACTTCAATCAATCAACTGCAATAGATAGATCATTGTAACCAATACATAGGTCTGAAGTCATATCACTACATTATCATTTAGAATCAGTTGTACCTTAAAACCATGCTTCTGAGTGTATACGCTATCTGGCAGAAGCCAACCTATGTGTATACACAGCTTCCCTAAAGCAAACCAGTGTATATATCTGCAAACACTTTGCTGCAATTCCAGACTTCAGACATAATCACACATAGAGGATAAAACATGTGTTGGTGATCATATCTAGCCCATCCATTATCATATCACATAATGATAAGTCATTATGATCCTGATCCATCATTATATTCCATCCATCAAAACTGAAGCTAATCATAATCAACCAATCTGAATGTGTAGAATACTGTCACCAGAAAACAGTCACATGAACACAATGCAAAACCCTGAACACTACAACAGCAAAAAAAACCTTATAGATCATACTTTAGAAGATATACGCTACATACATAAGCAAAAACAACATGTATACGGCCTTTTACCAAGGGGAACCAGCGTACAGATCCGAAAATTCCATTTTGTGGTGTATACGCTACTTCTGTATGTTGAACCAGTGTGTATACGTTGTTTTTCCAAAGCCAACCTACTTACATATCTGGAAAAGTTGACTTAAAGAATCACAACTATTTTAGACTTCATCCACACCCAGATCATCACATTTACATAATAAAAACATGCGTTAGTATTCAGATCTATAATGTTCAAGATCAAACCACATAATGCTAATACCTCTAAGCCTTCATGATCTCGGTTCATCAACATTCATCAGCCATATAGGTGCATCGTTAGTTTGGATCAAAAACCCATAACCTGCATACTTGATCTCACCCTTCATTAGATATTTAATACTTGCTTGACCTGGCCTAATTATCTTCAACTCCTTATATAGTTTTAGGCCTTTCTCAATACCATGGACCAAAACCACTTAGGACCAATACCTTGGACGAAATACCTCGGATCAATACCACAAACCAAATGCCTTGGGTCAAATACCTTGGACCAAAGAAATACCTTGGACCCAAAAACTTGTTTTCCCAAGATATAGGCACTTTTCCTTCTGTGAATTGGATGTGTACGTATATGCTCCTTTTGTTCAATGAACCTACGTGTATACGTGGATTGGTCAAGGTGGACCTGCATATACCTTTCTTTCTTCATTCTATATATCTTGAACTATAATTCTTTGTTGTTAACCTGCAGTACTTTGATCTTTCGTCTGATTGAGTTTCCGTCAAGGACAACACCTATATCATAATGCCAACAATCACCCCTTTTGGACTTGATGGCAACAATTATTTGTTGTTAACTTGTTGCACTGTGAATTGTCATCTTAGTGAGTTGCCATTGTACATTACTTCTGAATTGATTCCTTTGAACTGCCCTGCATCACATCTATTAACACAACTACCATCTGTTTTGTCACATCTGATACCTCTTCTGTAGATTCATCTAGTTACCATATATAAGTGAATTGTTTAGCTACAGGTGGGTTTCCATCAATTACAACACATGCATTGTAATGCCAAAAATCTCCCCCTTTGGACTTGATGGCAACAACAACAACACCAAGTCACTCTCCCCCTTTGACATCAAGGGCAAAGGGTCATGCTCCCCCTGAGTGCATGCTGAATTCTCTGATTGAACTCCCTCTTTGTTCATGTTGAGATGTGCTGTATCATCCATGCCCCCCTGAGCACATATAGAGTCTACAAATACTTTCGAGAAAAATAGCATGACTCTATAACTCAAATATGTGAGATTGACCTTTCTATCACCAATGAATCATACATGCATCAATATCCCAACCAAGTGGAGATATACCAAATTTTACTAATCCTCCCAACCATGTGGGGATAGACAAATTGTTTATACATGACTGAAATATTACATCATCCTTCCCATGCATAGTGAGGGTACCAATTACATCATATGACCGAAAGGGACTCATCAAAAGACTACAATAGACAGAGACAAATTAATACATCATTGGTCTTGATATGACCTTTGCATAGAATGATATACATGACAGAGACCAAATATCTAAACAAGACCATGACAGTCATCAACAACTATCATACACCATATGAACTTTATGCATCTTTGAAGGCGTGATGACAGTAGCATAAAGGAAATGAGTGGCTCATCATCAAGTAATGAAGTTGTGTACTCAAGCCTTGTATTTCTCTTTGTCCTTATGAATATCATCATGTAAGCAACATATATGTACTATATGCATCATCAAAGAGTCATCCACAATCATCCATAAATCTGATCTGAATACCAACTATGTTACTCCAAGAATCATCTGAGATTTTATCATGGGCACCTCATAACTGTAACATAGTAGGATGTATCATTAGCCATATAGGCATAATCATCATTGATTAGGTATCAAATACTTCTGAACATAATGCCAACAGTGCTTTATTAGAAGCATAGCATGTTCTCCTTCTGAACATGTTCCACCTATTCACTGTCAGATCTGATCATTGCATATATTAGTAAGAAGTATCAAGGCATCATCATCAATCATATATACATCAAGTTATCAACAACTTGTGAGGATCAAAAGAATTTCTACATAACATCCACATAATGTAGTCATCTATCATCACGACAGAAAAGATAACTGATAATTGACTGAATCATATCAAATCCGTTTTTCTAAGTCTGTCCCACTACATTTTCTCAAACCATATATACACAATTGTGCACCTTTGAACTCGTGTATATATTCAACTTGTCTTCATGAAACTTACGTATGAGATTTATAACATTGAAGTTTCACACTTTCAACTCCCCCTAAATCTGTTATGTTTATACACTGTGCCATGCCACATTTTTCGGACTCTACTTCCTTCTTCTTCCATATCTTCAAGTGTGATGATATTTTCTCCTTTTGGTATGGTGCCCAAAATTTTGTCCTCCATTCCTTTGCTATATGTCCAAAATTGTTACATGCATAACATCTTACATGTTTCATATTTCTTCTATAGCAGTCAATGGCTTTGTGACCAAACATATTGCAACAAAAACAATATCCCTTAAAGTACCTCGAAGCTAATGCTTTTTCTATGTGATGGTCTTAAACCATTCTACTTCCACATCTTGCGCAACATGTCCAACATTATGACATATAAAACATTCAGCATTATTCATTTGAGGAAATAATCTGCTATCACTTCCATAGATAGGAGTAAAAGATTTTATTGAAGAATTTCTTTCCTTGGTTGTTGATGGGATTGACGTCTCATTTCCTTGTTGAGCTTTCCAGGTTTCACATTAGAGTTCCTTACATTAGCTTGTTTGCTAGATTCACCTTCAACAGATTCATGGAAACCAAGACAAGATTTGATGGCAGAAGACCTTTGACTACTAAGAATATCATCCAAAATATTAGTACTATCTTGAAATCGTAAAAGCTTATCCTTTTCTTCTAATTTACCTTTTAGTATATTTACCTTAACCTGATATTTCTCTTCCTTTTCAAGATACTACTTCTTCATGATTTCTTCAGCTTTTCTTCCTTCTTCCACTTTTTTCCTTAATTCGAGAACTTCGTTTTCTTATTCTTCAAGAGCTTGGAGTAATTCTTCATTCTTCTTATTTGATTTTTCGAGATCTTCTTTTAGAGAGGGGATCTTAGCTTCAACAGTTTCATAGTAACTGGATCTATATTCGAGTTTCTTGATTTTTGTGCTCCTTTTATTTACTTCATTTCTTAATGATCTTAATTCATCCTAGAACTTTTGACATTGATCTTCCTTTTCCTTGTTTCCTTCCTCTAGTTGAGCTTTTAGATTGTAAGCTTCATATTTGAAGGAACATTCACTTTTTTCCAATAGATCTTGTTGATCTCTAATTATGTTTGTATGCCTTTAAATTATACCTCTATTTGATATCTCTCTTTCTGACCCATAAGAGCAAATTAAATTGTTTCTCTATCACTTTCATCATCTTCAAATGGATGGAGAAATGTATCACCGGAGGATAACAAATTCATACTTGATAGTTCTTTTTCTTGTTCATCTTCATTCTAAGGTGAATTTGAATTTGAAGAGTTGCTTCCACATAATCCCCAATTGATTCTCCGACTATCATAGTTCCTTTGAGATGGCTTCTTCTTATCAAGTGCTTTCTTCTTTAGCTTATTTCCCTTTATTATATGGATCTCCTTCAAGTGATCAAGCTTGTACCAAATGATCTGCTTTGATACCAATTGTTGGAAATAATACTGAGAGGGGGGGTGAATCAGTATTATTCAGGTCAATAATCTTCTTTTTCATACTCAATTTTTATATGCTACATCCATGTGGGTAACCTGCATGTACACGCAACTGTGCTTAAGGAAACAAGAACATATCCATCGAACTAATAATTCAGTTAATTCATCATATGTTGGTCTTTAACCTGTGCATCAGTACTTTATTAAACATTAAACAATAACCATGTGCAATTAATAACAAAATGAACCATCACACACAAGCAACACACATGAACAGCAAGATTTAAGGTGCAAAACCCAATGTGGTGTGAAAACCACTTGTTGTTGTTGTTTCTGTCTTCTTTTAATAATAACAAAATCTATTTACAAAATTGTACTGGTGCAGACTCATACCAGTACGTAAGCTTCTACCTGTAGAAGGCTACAACCTTCTCTCGTTCCCCAGCTTCTATTGGAAGGGAGCTACAACCCCCTAGCTCTTGTACTAGCTTATATTTTTACTAGTACATAAGTGCCAACCTACAGAAGGCTACAACCTTCTCTCTTCTTCCAAGGACCATGTTTCATAAATTTTCGTACTCGATACTCTTGGAACACAACATCACACTTTATAGGCCACGTTTCATCGAATTTTCATACTAGACCCATAAACAACATTGAAGCTCAAATCAATCACCATTGCAATATAACCATCAACTATATCTGCATCATTCAATCACTGAAACTCAAACATCACTTTTTGAATCAATAAAACTTAATCAATCACTGACCCAACTGAACCATCCATTCTTCTAATCAACTTCAATCAATCAACTGTACCGGATAGATCACTGTAACCAGTACACAGATCTGAATTCAGAGCACTACATTATCATTCAAAATCAGTTGTAACCTTAAAACCTTGCTTCTGAGTGTATACACTATTTCGTAGAAGCCAGCCTATGTGTATATGCCACATCCCTGAAGCAAATTAGCATATAGATCTACAAACACTTTTCTACACTTCCAGACTTCAAACATAATCACACATAGAGGATAAAACATGTGTTAGTGATCATATCTAGCCCATCCATTATCAGATCACATAATGATAAGTCATTATGATCCTGATCCATCATCAGATTTCATCCATCAAAACTGAAGCTAATCACAATCAACCAATCTGAATATGCAGAATACTGTCACCAGAAAGTAGCCACAAGAACACAATGCAGAACCTTGAACACTGTAACAGCAAACAGAACCCTTATAGATCATACTTCAGAAGATATACGCTACATCCATAAGCCGAACCAGCGTGTATATTCCCTTTTACCAAGGGGAACTAGCGTACAGACCTAAAAATTCCATTATTTGATGTATACGCTACCTCTATATGATGAACCAGTGTGTATACACTATTTTTCCAAAGCCAACCTATGTACAGAACTAGAAATGCTAACTTAAAGCATCACAACAATTTCTGACTTCATTCATACCCAGATCATCACATTTACACAATAAAAACATTCATCAGTATTAAGATCTAGAATGTTCAAGATCAAACCACATAATGCTAATACATCTAAGGCTTCATGATCCTGGTCCATTAACCTCCATCAGCCATATAGGTGCATCCTTAGTTCAGATCAAAAACCCATAACCTACATACTTGATCTCACCCTTCATCAGATATTCAATACTTGCTTGACGTGGCCTAATGATCTTCTCCTCCTTATATGGTTTTAGGTCTTTCTCAATGCCATGGACCAAAACCGCTTAGGACCAATACCTTGGACCAAATACCTCGAACTAATACCATGGACCAAATACCTTCGGTCAGATACCTTTGGTCAGATAACTTGGACAAAGAAATACCATGGACCCAAAAACTTGTTTTCCCAAGATATACATGATTTTCCTTCATGAAAGTGTGTTTGTGCGTATACACTGCTTTTGTTCAATGAACCTGCGTGTATACGTGGATTGGTCAAGCTGAACCTGCGTATACCTTTCTTTCTTAATTCTATGTAGCTTGAACTATAATTATTTGTTGTTAACCTATAGTACTTTGATCTTTCATCTGAGTGAGTTTCCATCAAGGACAACACCTATATCATAATGCCAATAGGAAGAATTGAAGATATTGTAGAGGAAGATACTCTAGAAATGCCTGAAGTTGAAACCACACCTGAACAAACATAACAACCTACATCAAGGCCATAAGAACCTACCTCATCCCACACGATCCAACCTCCTTTTCTAGAGAAGTTGGAAATGAAACTAAAAGAACCTAAGTTTGTGCTTTTGTCTAAATTGAGAAATGTATGCATTAAATTCACATTGTGGTAAGAAATTAAATATATCTCGATCTATGCCAAAACAATAAGGGAGCTATGTACCAAGAGACTAGGAAGACAAAAGAGAGAACTCTTTAACATTCAAGTAGGTGGAAAGCTTGCAAGTTTAATGTCTACCGAATTTGTTATTGAAACATATGCAGACCCTAGAATCCCTGTGGTTACATTATTTATCAATCGACATCCTATAAAAAAGACTTTAATTCATTTGGATGCAGCCATTAATGTGATGACTATGGAGACCTTATCTAGAATAGGAACCTTTGACTTATTTCCTACTCCTACGATGTTAGAGCTAGAAGATAGGTCTAAGGTAAAGCCATAGGGGGTATTAGAAGAGATTGTCATCTCATTGGATTCCTGGAAGTATCCTACAGATTTTTACGTTCTTCAAGCCAAAACTAACTTAGCAGGGAATCCTTTGATCTTAAGGAGCCCATGGTTAGCCATGATAGATGCTTACATAGGGTGTGTGTCTGGAAACATGACCACCACTCATGGGACTCAAATAAAACATATTAATTTGTACCCCCCTACTCAACCTCTCTTAATATCAGAAAATACACATTGGGTTGAAGAAGAAGAGCATGATTTAGAATGTACCTGACAATTTTTTATAATCACCAAAGCCATGAGTGTTCAAGAAAACTTAGAAGAAAATTTTATAAATTGTTGCATTTCTAATCTTGATTTTTGCAGCAAGAAGAAGGGAAGTCTAGTCATAATTTAGATTTCATTACTAATCTACAAGAATTTCATGAGCATAGTATAGCAGTTGATCTAGATTCAGCCTTATTATCTGCATTTCCTACATATTCCATGACTGAATGGGGGAGTAAGGTGGTTGAAATTTTTCCTGAAAAACCTTTGAATATTAATTCTTCCTTAACCCCTAAACAGGAAAAATAGTTAATTCAAACATTGAAAAACTTTTCAGACGCTTTTGCTTGGGAATACATAGATATGAGAGGAATTCACCCAAACACATGCATTCATCATATTTATATAGAAGATAAATCCAGGCCTATGAGACAACCACAAAGGAGGATGAACCCCGCTTTAAGGGAAATTGTGAAAGATGAATTGCACAAATTGTTAAATGTAGGGTTCATCTATCCTACCTTGGATAGTTAGTGGGTACCTCCATTGGTTATTATCTCCATGAAGAATGGTAAATGGCAAGTGTGTATGGATTATAGGGAACTAAACAAGGCAACCTTGAAACATCACTTTCCCTTGCCTTCTATAGACCATGTGTTGGACAATTTAGCAAGAAAAAAACATTTTTCCTTTGTAGATGGGTTCATTGGGTACAATAATATTATGATAGCTCTAGAGGACCATGAAAAGACTACATTCACATGTCCCTAGGGCACCTATGTATAGAGGGTATTACCATTTCATCTATGCAACGCGCCAGCCACATTCCAATCGGTAGTCCTTGGTATTTTCTCTGATTTTTTGCATTATTGCGTAGACTTTTATATGGATGACTTTACAGTCATGGGTGATAATTTTGAAGAAGATTTACAAAATCTTAAGAAAGTTTTGTAGAGATGTAGAGAAGCTAATATCTCATTAACTAATGAAAAATGTTTTATGATTACGAATGAATTTACTATTTTGGGTCATCATGTTTCTGCTGCAGGAATTAAAGTTGATCTGGTGAAAATTGATGTCATTGCAAAGATGCCCCCACTAACCAATCATAAGGGAGTTCAAAGTTTCCTTGGACATGGATGCTACTATAGAAGTTTTGTTGAAAATTTTACAATGGTAGCCTCTCCATTATTTAAATTATTAACTAAAGAAGTGGAAGTTCATTGGGATGATGAGTGTCAATCTGCATTTGATACACTTAAGGAAAAAAATTCTTCAAAATCGATCTTTAGAGGCCCAGATTGGAAATTTCCTTTTCACACTTCCACTGATGCTTCTGATTCAGCCATAGGAGAAGTACTAGGACAAAAGGAGGATCTTATAACCCATGCTATTTATTATGTTACTAAAAATTTAACTCCTGCAGAACTGAAGTACACGGTAACTAAAAAATAATATAATTCGTTCTTGTGGTTTATGCTATTAATAAGTTTAGACATTACATCACGGGCTATGAATTCTTTGTACATACCGATCACTCTACCATTTGATATCTCATGAATAAACCAATTACTAATGGCAAGATTACTAGGTGGCTTTTGTTGTTGCAAAAATTTAACATCATAGTATTGGATAGTACTGGAAAGGAAAATCAGGTAGTTGATTTCTTATCTGCACTCAACCATGTAGGTGACAATGTTCTTGTTAATGATAGCTTTCTTGATGAAAATTTGTTTTCTATTTCTTTTACAACACCTTGGTGTGTAGACATGGCTAATTACCTTCCTACAGGAAAGTTGTCTCATTACTTTTTATCTAATCGGAAGAAGATAATTATTAGGAAAAGTGTTGATTAATATTGGATTAGGGGAGATATTTCTTTCACTGGACCTAATTTCATTATCTGCAGGTGTGTCAGGGAAGATGATATCTATGACATTTTGAGATCTTGTCGCAATGAAACATGTGGGGGACATTGGGACATTTTGTAGAGAAGCAGACAACTTACAAGATCCTTCGCTCAGGTTACTATTCGCTAAGTCTTTTCAAAGATGCAAGAGAATATGTTTGGAAGTGTGACAACTGCTAGAGAATGGGGTGGCCTGTACAATTAGAAGGGATGCCTTTGTAGCCGTAGGTTCTCATAGAACCTTTTGAGAGGCGGGCTCTTGATTTTGTAGGTCCAATCAACCATATGTCCAAAGGTAAGAAGTATATTTTAGTTTGTACTAATTATGTTACAAAGTGGGTGGAGGAAAGAACACTACATAGAGCAGCAGAGAAAACAGTGGTAGATTTTCTTTTTTCTAATATTTCTGTAAGATTTCAGGTACCTAGGGAAATATCCACTGATCAAGGTACTCAGTTTGTGTCAAATCTTATGCAAGGAATTGTGCAAAAATATTAGATTACTCATCAGATGTCCACCCCTTATCATCCACAAGCCAATGGGCAAGTGGAATCAACAAATAAGGTGTTGGAGACAATCCTTACCAAGACAGTGCAATTACATAAGAAGGATTGGCTTAACCAACTTCCTAAAGCATTGTGGGCCTATAGGATCACATGGAGAAATAACACAGGTGTTTCTCCATATGAATTGGTGTATGGAAAGAAAGTTTTATTGCCCATTGAATTGCATATCAAAACTTTTACAGTGGCAATAGATTTGGGTATAGGCCTTGATGAAGCTCAACTGCAAAGGATCCTATAGCTCAATGAGTTGGATGAGATTAGGCAGGATGCTTTTTATCATACTGACTTGATTTAGCAAAAAAGGGCTAAATGGCATGACAGATACATTTAAAAGAAGTAGTTCAAAAAGGGAGACAGGGCATTGTTGTATGATTCAAAATTTAAGAACTTTAAAGGGAGATTTAACACACATTGGTCGGGCCCCTATGAAATTGAGAAAGTTTTTTATAATGGATATGTTTGGGTTAAAACCATTAATGATGGGAACGTTACCTTCTTGGTGAATGGGCACAAACTCAAGTTATATCAAAAACCCCAATCCAAGGAGGAGTTTGTGGAAGAAATTGTGAAGAAAAGAGAGCTGAGGATGGTGAGAGGGGATCATTCCTTCCACTATCTCTTCCTGATTTGCTGCTAACACAATGATCTCACTTTGTTCCTCCTTATTTTGGGAAAAGCATGAGAGGAATGTCTATTGGGTATATGTTTATTCCTTTTCTGGGCCCAATGGACTAGTTATGGAAAAGGAGCCCCCTCAGAGTCTTCTTTTCCAAGTATTTCAGACTCTTTAAAATTGAAAAATCTGGTGAGCATGGATTGAACTGGGCTCATTAAAATTATAGGTTAGTAGGTTCTTTACGACGCTCTCAATAAAGATTATTTTCAGTTAAATCTGGATTTATCGTGTTGGACTGATGTGGGATTTCTTAAGGACCTCCTTCCAACAATGTTGGCCCATCGACATCAGCAATTTATCTGGGTGCAAGATCATAGTCTTATGATGCCTTGAAGCTTGTATGCCCTAATGATAGGCTACATCGCTAGTAGCATTTGGGAATCACTATGACTCCTTGATTGTTGGATCCTAAAAGGGGGTTCAACAATAGCTCATTAATTCACACCCGATAGGATGCATCAGGGTACGTTGGTCCTTGCTCTCATTAAAGGTGATGGGCCTTGTATTCGTTAACAAGTAACCTCAATGGCTAGTAATCCAATGAGCTCATTGCACATTCTACATGAAAACCTTTATTCATGTGCAGCGAACAGTACAAAAATGAGGGGGCAGTCTTGATTAATGGTTTTATTTCCTGTAGGAGCTCTGTAAGTCATGGTCTGATTTCCTCCAGAAGCTCCACAAGTCATGGTTCAATTTCTTGCAGAGGTTCTTAAAGTCATGGGTGGATTATCTATAGAAGGATCAGTAATCACAATTCCATTTCTGGTATAAGGCTCAGCAGTCCTGGTACCATTTCTTGTAGCGACGCCCTAATTTTTTGAAAAACAAAAGCCATAGATAGAGAATTAACTTAAATTATTTAAAGTACTGACAGATTCTAATTACTATTCGATGTCATGAATTATGAATTCATATATCTAATTTAATTGTTAAATGGGTTAGCATCTCAAGGACAAGAATGTGTCATCTGGAGGATTGGACCAATGGAAGGTATTAAAGGTAAAGTACAACCATCAACAGGACACTTTGGGTAAAGGGTAATTAACGCATTAATTTTTATCATTTGTATGATTTTTCGGCTATGGTCAACATTGGGGAAAAACATGACCATAATCTGGTGCATTATGACTCTAGCTCCATGCCTGATCGCCATGATTCTCACACGACCAATAGACATACTCCCCATAAATTTTCCTACAAGTCAGATCATGATGACAATCATGATCACAACCTATCTCTCAAAAAACTTGTGCTTTTTTATAACTTTCTATAATAATCCCTCCCTTGTCGTGTCAATCCATTGCAAAGCTTAAACCCAATATTTTCAAAGAAGAGCATACGCCATGTCTTCCAATTTTTCACCATGTCAAAATTGCATGCCCCCATCCACTTCGAGCCACAAGGGCTCGAGTTGCTGGAGGCCAACCCTCACAACAAGGTGAGATTGCAAAAGGCAGGATGGCTGCCATTTTTCCAACGATTCAGCGGCCTCAACACAGAAGTCATAAAATCTTTCGCGTTGAATCTGAATGGTTATAAGGTTGAAGTTGGGGATGTCTAATTCAGTTTGACCAAGGGTTTGGTATCCTGATCCTATAGAATTCCATAGCTGGGAGAACATTGGTTTAGAAACCAGCATTAGAACAAGGGCTTGTGAGCGTCCTTCCTCCATAAATAACATTCCAACCCTGACTGGAGTAAGCGAATTTTGTAGGATTTCTTGAAAAGTAAGTACAGAAACTTATTGTTTTTCCTGTAGAAATAAATAACATGTGAAGATCACTTTGGACTTGCATTCTTATTTCACGTTCATTTCCTCACCCATTTTCATGACAAGACGTTAAATTTTTCATATTACTTGAGAATGTCTCTGATGAATATGTCGACAATTGCCAAGGAGAGTGGGGCCAATTTAGAGGAAAATGTTTATCGCCATGGGCTGGTGAAAGTCATCCTAGTGGAGGTTTTGAAAGACAAGAAGAGGACATGGGAGTAGTTCCTAGCCGAAAATTACTTTGCAAAAAATGAGGATTCTGATTCCTCAGATTCCATGGAGGAAGCACTGGCAGAAAATCCGAAGAAAAAGTCATGGATGTGTGGGCTACAAATAAGGGAAAAAGAGGAAGATAAAAACTCTGACCCTTCAGAGTCTACGAAGGAAAAACCAATGGAAAAATGAAAGAAAATTCCATGGACTCATGGGCCACTAGTAAAGAAGGAAGGAAGGGACGTCCTTGACTCTTTGAAACCCACCGAGAAGAAGCCTGTAGAAAAACCAAAGAAGAAGAAGTCGCAGACCCTTGGGATCCAAACGAAGGAAGAAGATAGGGACAAAGAAGTGGTGGTGACAGGGGAGATTGTGGGCAAACAACCTAAGTCAAAGAATGACACTTCCATATCTACAAAAATATTTACCTAAAAGTCAGGTTGTTCAGCTGATTATAAAGGATACTATAGATGCATAATAGTTTCTCGAGACACCAATAAGAATAAGGAGAAATGCCATGGTCCACCCAAAGGTGAAGATAAGATCGAGTCAGTTGAGTTCATCAGCAAAGAAGAAATGTCCTTCTAGGACTCCCCTCTGCATGGAAGCAAGAATAACACGCAAGAGAAAAACAGGCAGAGGAGGACCTCCGGTCCCCTTAATCCCTCTAAGAACATCAGGAAGGGGAAGTAACCCCCAAAAGATACAGTCTCTACAGGAATTGGAAGAAATCATCACCATGCTCACCATTTCAGAAATATCCTTAAGAAAGGAAAATGAAACCTTGAAAGAGAACAACTTGCATATACAAAAAGAACATGAGGAGTGGGTTGAGAAAGTGCCTCGAATTATGAAAAGGAAATAGGCTAGGATCGATCATCTAAAAAATTAGAATGAATTATAGATGGGTCAAATTCTTGCAGAATCTAGTGTTAACCAGTTGGACAAATTGGCAGATGTAGCATATGAGATAGTTGCAGTAGCTGTAACTCGGAATAAGGAATGATTTCCTTTTCTTTTTCTTTTTTGGGGAAGATGCAACATTTTTTCTTGCATAAGGGGCATGTAAGAGGCTAGGTGTGGGGGAGATGTTGGGGCTTGGTTTTGCGCAATTTTGACACCTTTTTCCATACTTTACCTCTCCCATTTTGAACTATATTTAACTCCTACTATGCCTATTTCAGTTATAATATTTGGGTTTCTTCCAAATGGATTCCATATGCTAAAGGTATGAAAATTATCTTGAAAAGGCATTTTTAACCTTAACTTTAAGTGTTCCTTATAGCTAGCTATTCTTTTTTTAATTACCATGCCAACTAATCTAGAGTTATTGTGTAGATTTGTTTTTATTCGAAAACAGGCCCACATTTCCAATAGACAATTGTGCGATCCTATTTCCTGCAAACACTCTGGAATTCCTATAGCTGTAGATTTCCTATAACCACCTACATTTCCTGTAGCAACATTGACAGTTAGTTATGTTCCACAAATATCTAAGTCAAATGAGAACATGGGTTTTGTGCGGAAATTATCACATATGGATGGTGTTCTATTGGTCATTTCATATCTACCAATGACACCACCCAAATTCACAGGCCTTCTCTCAATGGCCCTTTGGAGGAAAGCTATAACCATGTAACGAATTTCTCTAATCCATTTTTTTAGTCATGGATTAGACTAGTATGGCTAAATTTGATATTTTGTAACAAGACTGTTAGCCAATGGCTTACATTAGTAGTCTTCCTTACTTTCTAGCCATATATGGGCTTTTGTAAATGTATAAATTATGTTCTAGTTTATATGAGAGGGGGTTGTTGCATTGGTTTTAGCTGACTCTATATCATATTGTATTCCACTGTACCATTTCTAGATTAATAAAATATAATATGTTCTACCTATTTTAGGGAGCAAGCTATGCTAATTTGAAGGGGTTGTGAGTAAGGGAGGGCCCCCTTTGCTCACAAATCCCATAGTTTAGTACTTATGCATTATATTTCTCTTATGTAATAACAATTTTTTCCTACAGCTAATGCAGTCTTTTTTATATACCAGCAACATTTGATTAAATGAACTAGTTTCTTGTTAATGTGTGGATTTCATTTAGTGAAGATTTGATTCGTAATGTTGAGTGAATTTCTGAGTTTCCTATAAGTTGACTTCTGTATCTTTTCCTAATCATCATCAACAATCCTAACAGTTGTAGAGGGATTTTTTATCCACTCTATAGCCTTTTCTGCTAGGTGATTGATGTAGGAAAGAGTCATTAGTTTTGTATGACTCACTAGCTAGATTAATCAACACTCACACTGTTAAGCCTACATATATTTTGTGCAACATCTCACAAGCTTAGCTATCCTTGGTTGATTATTTATGTTAATCAAATTATAAGGCTATAGTTTGATGCAATAAACATGAGTAGAAAGAGGAGGAACAATCTAGTGACATGGACACCTCTAACATCCACAACACACTAAGAGGGAGAAAATATTCAATGTGAAGTGGGAGGAGAGATGAAATAAGTGAAGCACTCGGAAGGGAAATTAGTCAAACTCAACCACCAGTAGCATTTAAAGATTACGCATTAATGATGAAATCAATGATGTTATAAAACATTTGAACTTTAAAGAAGCAAATGAGCATAAAAAATGGAGAGATTCAATGATTGAAGAATATGAATCGATAATGAAAACTGATACTTGGGAATTAGCATAATTTCCTGAAAAACTGTACGCACGAGATCTAAATGGTTATTCAAACCAGAATTTAAAGATGGTAGAGTGTAGATAAATATAAGGTTATGATAGCTTCAAAAGGATACTCACAAAGATTTGATTATGAATAATATTTTCCACATGTAGCTAAGTTAAATACAATTAGATTGATGATTTCTTTAGCTACAAAACATAAATGGAAATTACATCAACTAGATGTTAAGTCTATTATTTTGATCTGGAACTAAAAGAGGAAGTATATCTGGTTTGGTCATAAGGGTTTGTTAAAACGCGTCAAGACCACTTTCTTTGCAAATTAAAGAATGTTTTATGTGGACTAAAACAGGCACTAAGGTTTTGGTATGTGAACATTGATTCGTTATTTGTTCAAAATGGATTTATGAGAAGCAAAAGTGACCATAATCTATATATTAGATCAGATCAAAAGGGGCATGTTATTACGATTTCCTTATAGGTTGAGGATATGATTATAATGGACAATGCTTTTAGGTTAATTAATGAATATAAGGAACAATTTTCATAGGTGTTTGAAACGAAAGACAATATTGAATTGCATTACTACTTAACTCCTGAAATATGAAGAGAAGTTGGTCATGAGTTGGTTACACAAAATAAATATACTAGACAGGTACTCAAAAGATTCAAAATGGACCAATGTATGGAAGTATCAATATCATTATAACATAATGCCAATATCTACGGAAATGATGTGACAAGAGAGGTGGATGGAATATTCTATCTTTAGATAGTGGGAAGTCTAAACTATGTCACCACAACTAAGATAGACATGGCATACGCAGTTAGCATCCTAAGTTAGCTCATGAGCAAACCGCTTGAAATCCATTGGAAAGTAGTGAAACATTTCTTTTAGTATCTAAAAGGAATTGATAACTTTTTTATTAAATACAACGATGATTTAAATGTTTATTTGACAAGCTATTTTGATTCAAATTGGGCCAGAAATCCTAATAACAAAATACAGAATTCAGGATATGCATTTAGACATAGATCCAGGATTGTGGCATGGAGTAGTAAGAAACAGCCAACGATTTCTCCCTCATTAACCAAAGATGAGTACAAATTTTTGTGAAGTGTTTCCTATAAAACATTC
Source organism: Pinus taeda (assembly GCA_000404065.3). Classification (NCBI taxonomy): domain Eukaryota; kingdom Viridiplantae; phylum Streptophyta; class Pinopsida; order Pinales; family Pinaceae; genus Pinus; species Pinus taeda. The sequence goes on along the minus strand of APFE030426700.1, from coordinate 25,702 downwards.
TAGTTCAGGCGAGTTCATGAAATTGTGTGAGAAGTACATAAAATTCCAATAATTATCAAGTGGTACAAAAAAAGAACCATCAAGCTAGCCAATAATCAAGCATACCATGTCCACCACTTATGGTAGGAAATTCTCTGGATTTCTAGCTTACCAAGTGGCACCAAGTGGGGGTTGAGCTACGAAACCAGAAACATCACTTACCCAACTACTCTGTGAAAATGATGTCAAAGATGAAGAGATTGAAGGGGAATATAACTAGATCCATAATTCTTATGATATTTTCAAATAATCTAGCTAAAAGAGGGGGTAGAGTCCCCTCCAATGGAGCTAAGCATGGATATAGAGAAAACTCTAAATTTGTAGAGAGAAAAACCTCAAACATTATATTTATATTATTAAAAAAATTAAGGTTTAATGTAAATGCTTGCGTTTTTATGGAGTAAGTTTTATAAGTAATTAAACATTAAATGTGAAGACTATTTAAATAAATATAAATTTTGAGTTACTAAGAAATATTTTATCATGTTATGAGTTGCCTTACTATAAGAGGATGTTAAAATATTACATTAAAAAATAATAAAACATACTTAAATCACAAATTAAAATGTATTAACATGAAAAAATCTTCCAATATATGTGATAAATAAAATATTTTAATTTTGACTTTAATTTCAAATTAATTTTATACAAAAATAAAATAATTAAAAGTAAAACGATTCTAATTTTATTTATAATTGTTCTTTCCATATTTTAGTATAAATGAGATAGGTAGTTCCGTTAATAATTGAAATGTGATCTTTTAAAATAATATTGATAGTATAGTTCAATATTAACATTAAAAAGCGTAATTCATTTTGTTTACATGTGATATTTAACAAATTATAAAATACTTCAATGACTATGTTCAAATAATTTTATATATTGTTAATTGGTTTTATTTCGAATGGTTATCCAATAACTATTATCTTCAAATAGCATGACTGATTTCTGTTTCAAATATTTGCAGTGTAGCATAAGGCAAGAGAATGGGAACAACTATTCCCCACATGCAACTTTTCTCGTGATGTGACATTAAGAAGTTGACTAGAGCTGACACTGCTCCTACCCCGCCTCTTGCCAGACCCCCGTAGGTTGCTTTTCCCCACCGAAAATTCAAACATCTGAAGCCAATGTTAATAACAGCCGAAACAAAAACAAAAGAAAGGAGCCCACAACTATGCAGTGACAGTACCCCTTCAGTGCCATCAAATCTATCACAGATCTGACGTACTCGTCGTTCACAGTGATTTTTGCTTTTTTTATCAATTTGACACCCAAACGCAGTGCCTTGTTAGCTCTTCTGCGGTTTCCCTCCAACATGCAATACATATTGCATTCTTGTAGAACCCTTTAGAGAGCGGTAGATGGGATTTCTTGATGACATTCATGGTGAATTGCTCTGGCAACCTTTTTTATTTGACTTATTTCGCAACTCCTCTCTGCTATTCCTCTTTTGTTTTTTTAGTTCACTACTTTGTAATCCAACCTTTTTTATATGGCTTATTATGCAACTATTATCTCCTCTTCCTCTTTTGTTTTTTAGTTCACTACTTTGCAATCCCTGGTTTGAATCCCAAAACTAGACTGAGTTGTTGGGTCTAGTTGGTTTCTTTTCATGTGAGTTGTGAGAGATCTAGATTTATATTTTGTGTTGTGGTTTTCATTTGAACTTCTTTAAAAAAGGGGCTAATCATTTTGTGCGGCTATGGATTTTGTTAATGATCATCCAGAGATATTTTCACATTCTTGATTTTTCCACAATTTATGTGGGTGTCAATATAGGGTTATGGGAGTTTTCTCTTACTGATTGCATGCTTCATTGGATGTTTCTTTTCTCTAGAGACTCCTTCACATAGGAGAGAATCTATTTCCAAATCTAGAGATTTGGCAAGAATTTGAGGTATTTTATACACTTAGGTTTCTTCTTCTTTGAGGGGCTTTTCCTAAATCATCAAGCTCCTTTTGGGAATGGTGTCTATTCCTTGGAATTTATTAGACAATCCTTAATAAGATTCTTGTATTCATGGTAGCTTCTGCATCTAATGAGGACATGTTGACTTCTTCCAAACCCTATTTCTATGGAGGCTAGAAGAGGTTGGAAGATATTCATGTAACATAGATCCAAGTATATGAGGTGCATCTCCCTCTCTTTGTAGCCTTTGATATTTTGAAAAAATGGAAGATGGCATTGTCAATGCCTTCAAGGGTTTCCTCCTGTCAATGTTCCTTGGGGAGAGAAAAATGTCATACCCACACCAGATAGCAAGTCTTTCCTCTATAGATTATACAACCCCTTCAAAACTGCATGAAGAGCCCTACATTGTTAGAAAAATAAGCCCTCCTTCAAAGGCCTTGGATATCTCTTCCAAGCTAAGAGAAAATGAATGTGAAGGATCCTTGTGCCCCCAAATCCAATTATACTTAACTTGGAGCTGTTAGAATCCGCCAAATCAAATACTTTTCATAGCTTCATAAACCAATGACTTTGCATATTAGAGTGTGATGTTGCAAATACTGGATATATTCTTCGATTTTGCTAGATTTAACCTTATATTTTCGATCTTCCATCAATTTTGGAAGGAAACACTCTAGATTTCTAACTTTCCAAAAGGCATTGAACAAGGGTTTTGTTACTAAACCAGAAACCCCAATTTACTAACTCCTTGTCACACCTCCATAATCACAAAAATATAAAAAAAAAAATCCACCATTTGTAATTTTGATTAAGGCATGGCTATAAATTATTTACATCTGTATTGGTATATAATGAACTGTGCATAGGTAAAATACTTAGTCTCATTTTTGTATGCAATAATCCTTCGATTAATTGAGCCTTGACAGGGATATAATTACACAAGTGATTTTGTTTATGTAATCAAATCATTCTCAACTTTAGTTGCAAGCGGTTTTAGTTTTCAATTTGATTTTGTATTAATGGTATGCATTGCCACGGAGACATGGAAAGAGTAGGTTTCTTTTGTTCACCCACCGTCCCTCTAGTTGTACTCATTACCTCGTTCCCCTTGCTTCATCAATGGTGTGGAAGCTCAGGCTTCAATCTGATCAGTCTGGTTCGTCTTGGAAATCTTCAACACTTTGTTTGCTGGTGATGAGATTCACTATTCACCTTTGTCCTTTGCTCCTTGGCTCCACTCTGTTTCTCTTCAGGTAAGTTCAGCTTTGTGACCAAGATTTCTCTTCATGAGGGTTTGTTTAATGCCAATGTTACCATGGCTCATGTAGATGGCTTCGCTTCCCACCTACAGCAAGATCCAGGCAAGTTATAACGTTTATATCCTTTTGGTATTACATTTAGTTCATTGATTGCTAGCTTTCATTAACATAATGTCATTTTCCAGTTGTAGGTGTTGCGGAAGTAGCGATGAGGTGCTCAGAGTCCACCATGGAGGGTTTCACAAACCTTGCTTCCGTCCTTCTGCTTCAGTCACCTAATGGATTACAGGTATGTCCTCCCTAGTCGCTCTTATATATTATTAACAGAGTAAGAGATTCAAATGATTGATTCGGTGTTTGTTGTTCTTTGATAGTTGAAGTATGTTGTTGAGGGTTTCCATATTTATCATCATGTAAATGGCTTGTTAAATTCCAGAACAAGGTTTTGGTTTGAGATTAAGCCTATCGTAGAGAATCAATATGTTAATAGGATAAATGTCGTTGTTTTGAGAAGTTTACACATGACTTTTTCTATCGTAGTCTTCTCGATGGAAGCCTTGTTTGTCTTATGGTTTATTTGTTCAGTCTCCCTTTAAAATATTTCACACTTTATGCTGTCCCTTTCCAGAAATTCGATAGAAGACCAGAGTCCCTTCTCTATGGCACTTCCACGTGTACTATTATCTAGCATGTGAGGCTTGTATCTATGCCTATCCCAGTACTTTGTTTTTCTTGTTGTTTAAAACTATAATGTAAATTGGGTATTCACGGTTCCGCACCTTCCTGGGTTCTGGGTGGTGGTGCATTCGAAGGGCTGGGTTCATTCTAAGTTTTGATATATCAATATGTAATATTTGAGACTCTTGGCTATGTGTAAGTTCCATTAAATCCCCAAATGCGTAGCATTTGAAGTACTGGGTTCTTGTTTTTAAGTTCTGTCATTGCTCTATATATACAATGTTGGAGGCACTCCATTTCTTATATGCAACCTTCTCGTATCAAGGAGTTTATTGACTTGCGATATAATTCTTTGTATGTCTTTTTGCCGCTGCACTTGTTATATGTATACATTATGGTTATTGATTGCATGATACCTTCTTTCTAAGAATTCAAGCTTCGACTATTTGATGCACATCATTATTCCGCTTCTTGGATTTTAATTGCCAATCTCAGGAAATGATCAAAAAGAAAGAAATTAAAGTCATCCTTTTAATTTGGAAGTAAATTGTTTCTACAATTACCATGGTTCAATTTTCACTATTTCCATTCTTTTTGTTTGCAAAGAATTGTTTATTTACTCTTCCTTCTCATTACTAGCTAGAAATCGATCAGTTAATCACTAAGATGTGCATGTTCACTTATATTTTCATTTATGCTATACATGTTTAGTTCTATTGTTGATATGTTGTGCATGTTTAGTTCTATTTTCCCTCCCTAGCAGAAGAACAAAGTAAAGATCACTTCTATTTGTGTTTATGTTATACATGTTTAGTTCTATTGTTGATATGTTGTGCATGTTTAGTTCTATTTGTCCTCCCTAGCAGAAGAATAAAGCAAAGATCACTTCTATTTGTGTTTATGCTATACACGTTTAGTTCTATTGTTGATATGCTCTGCATGTTTAGTTCTATTTTTCCTCCCTAGCATAGGAACAAAATAAATATTATACATAAGTGCCCAAACTCTATTTATGTAGTAATATTTGCCTCTAAGTTTCAGATATTCATGTACAACACTCATTACAAGTATTAACTACTACCAAATCAGAACATTCAATAAACAGCGTATAACAATAGATTATTCTAGGATTTTTTACCTACCTAAACTGCTATAAAAGAAGAAATTTCAACTCTTGAAGTCACCTATGTTATTTGCAGATTCCAATCCTCCCAACCATGAGACTTTCAGTCAGGTCCACGTCTCCCTCAGAGCTTGCTCACAAGACCAATGTCTTTCTGCAAGTTTTGCACACATTGATTTCGCTATCTGGTCACCACCAAACTTAGCGCCTCTTATGGTCTCACCTCTCAACACAGTTCCTCTCTCCATGCCCCCCGGGCTTTCATTGGAGCATTCAAAATCAGGGAGGTAGTTAGTGTTTTCATGGCAACTGCCTTCCCTAACTTTCTTGTTATGAGAAGTTACAAGATTTTTTAATACTGAAACAATTTTCTCTCCTTAATAATTAACACACATTAATACTTAATTCAAATAATAATAATAATATCCAGTTTTGTTTTTACTACAATAAAATAAAATATTTACAGTTTTCTACAGACGTTACACTTCTCTATGAAATAGATGTAGAAGATGAGGAAATTGTGTACAAAGAGAATGAATTGTGGATCAACTTGTCAGGTGGCACCATATTCCCACCTCTATCTTCTATTTGATCGTATTCTTAGAGTGGGAGTTGATTCGCCTGGGGTCGGAGGTTTTCTCCTTTCCAAACAGGGAGAACCAAAGGCCTCGTAGCCCCCTTCACCATTTCGGCTAGAGTGTTCATGAACTGAAGGAGGCCAACTCCATCTGTTATGGTGTGATTAAAAGTCATGGCGAATATGAACCCTCCGCATTTCAGATGCGTTACCTGAAACTTTGAGACGCCATGGTACATTTAGAAGTCACAAAAAGCATTCAATGCCACCATGCGCCATAACAAAGTGAAAACATAAAAAATAAAATAAAAAAATCGAGTCACAACATGATTGTACGAACGAGAATTAGAAGGAGAGGGGAATTGGTAATAGTCAGTGTGTCCGGCACGTCGTACAGCAAATTTTGCCAGCAGGGAAAAGACGGCAGGAGGTCTCCTAACTCTTCCAGAGCAACGTCCGCATCGGCCTCCACAAACATCACGCCTTATCCAGTGCATTCCAACACGAGCTTCCTGGCGGCAGCATCTCTGTCTCTTCTAGCAAAAGGGTAGTAGATTAGAAAAATGTTGGCCAACCCTTCTCTGATAACTCGGGTGGGATCCTCACTCTTCTTCGATGGGTCGAACCGATAGAATTGAACAATGAGGCAATGAAATCTCGGGGTCGGTTGATCATCGATATTGGAGAAGTACATAATCTCTTCCGGAGTAGGCCGAGAAGGAGCGACGAGGATGGCCGGCTTTCTTGTGACTTTGTAGTGCAGATATGCCATGAAAGGTCAAATTTTCGATATTCATCCAAATCTGGAATAAATAGCACAACAATGTTAGAATCTTTGAGGCAAGAGAAATACAATATATGAAGGATAGCTGTTGAGATTTCATAATGTAACACCTATTTATAAGATTATAAATGGAATTAGAGTGAGAGCTATTTATAACATTATAAGTGGAATTAGAGTTAGAGTTGTTTTTACTACTTAGTGGAGGAGGTGGTCGATCGTTAAGGGGAGAAGATATGGTATAGTCTAAGTTTTTCAAGTGAGATGTTTAGTTTCACACACCAGCTAGTCTTGAGCCAGACAAACCATTAATGACCAACATTGAAAAAAAAGGCACCATGCAAGTAATTAAAACCAAGCAACGTTGAAAAAAAAGTCACTAGGTAATTAATTAAAACCAACGATGTAGGAGATTCCTAACGAATGAGAAGTACAGTAATATTACGAACAATTTACCCATCCAATTTTAACCCTGCAAAGTATCAGCATGGATGGCGTAGTGATTTCTAGAAGGTCGGCAGAGAGGGGAAGGTCATCCGGGGCATGACTCCATATACCCTAAAGTAATGCTACCCTTCCCCATCGAGAAATGATGTGATATATTCGAGCCTTGTACTCTGATAAAGATGTCGAAGGTCAAACATGGTCGCTGTGAGATTTTACCGATGAGCATGAACGCCGTCTAAATGGTTGATAATGACCAAGAGGGGTAAAATTTGGAAGGCGACAAACGGAGTACCCACGACGAAAAAGGAATGAAGCGATGGGTAGACTTACTAACAATTTTTCCAAAAGATATAAAAAAAAGCGGATAGAATTATGAAATTGGAATCACTAAATTTCCGTAAAAGATTAAAAGGTATAAGCATTTTTTAAACAAAATATTAAAAATATAGAATAATGAATGTTGAAAACCACATAACATTGTATAGTCTAAATTATATTATTAATATATATATATATATATATATATATATATATTATATATATATATATATATATATATTATATATTATATATATATATATATATATTTATATATTAAAATCTTAATTGTATTGTCAATTTGGGTTTTGGTTACACACAATATGGTTTATGGTACACAAAAATGATGAATTATAAATATGTATAGAATCTGATGTTATTATCTGTCATGAAAGTTAAAACTTTTATAGAAACATATGCTTCCACAATTGCAAATCTACTCCAACATTGATTCATATTCTTCCACAACCGCAACTCTGTTCCAACATTTATGCACTATGTCATGTTTTGTAAAACCTACGACGCTAGTGCACTGCAATAAGAAATAGTTTATAAATGATTATTTGTCAATTTTGCTTGTTTGAATAATGTTGGTCTTGAGGTTTTTAAACTTTGCAATATATTCCTCAACTGTGTCGAAGTCACCCTTCTTTATATTGGAGAGATTAGTTTCAAGTCAGTGGACTAGAGTAGTATTTATTGTTGCAAAGAGACTTTTGAAGTTATTATAGATTTCCTTTGGGCCTTTGTTATCCTTGGTATGATGAATGCAATTAAATTGACATAAAGACTAGTCAACCTAATAGCTTCATCCTTCTTTAAACATACCAAGTTATCATGGTCATGATTTTCAGTGGGAAGTGGCCTTGACAAGTACATACATACACCTTTGCTTCTCTGTTGGAACCACTCTCAAGCATCTTCAAACAGTTAATGGTATTGTTAAAATTTAAGTCAAAGTTGACGTTCTCCTTTATTTTACTTTTTCTATCCATTCTCCTTTATCTTACATTTTCTATCCTTTTACTTTAAGATTTAATATTACCAGTGATTACCAGGGTGAAAAGCTCCTCAAAGCTGAATTCCTATCTTTGTTTTGTCTTAAGAGGTGCTTGGCATGGAGTCATGGATAGGGTGATATTTTCGTAAGTGTCCCATACCACTCTCAGGCTCTTAAATGGGCCTAGAAACTTCTAATAAAGTCCCTAAAATGTCACCAGAGATGTAGGAATATACAGGGTAAGTTCCTCAGACAGAACACCAGAAGGACACCGCTCACAAACAGATCACAGATCAATACACCAGTATTTTGACATGGTTAAAACCCTCAGAGAGGGAAACAGTCCACGGGCTGCGCCAACGTGGCTACTACAGGCAATTTATTAATAAAAGAATGAAAATTTACATAAGCTTCTCTCATGCATGGTTAACCTACAAATGACCCTCCATGGGCTTTAAATAGAATTCATGGACCAATCGGGTGTCAAGCCACGGATCAAGTGTCGGTAATACCGAGGAGAGAATGAACCGTCGGATCACTACATATCGTGACCGTCGGATTGTAAGTTACAAAATGTACAACGGTAAAGAAACACACTTTACCTAACTCTATACCTAACTCTATACTAGACGAAGTTGAAATTAACTATTTCCTATGTGTCAGAATATCCTAACACTCATGTGCCCCAACAGCTCCACCAAATTTTGTGGCTAGAGCACATCCGATGCCACCCCAAATCAAAAAGTAGTGGCAGAAGTGCCTGAGGTAGAGAATGTGCCAGAGACAGGAGAGGTTTTGATGATGCACAAAGTCTTGTTTAAACCAGAAAAGGAGATTGTTGAACCAGTCCAAAGGAAATCCTTATTCAAGAAAATGTGTAAGGAAAAAGGAAAATATTTTAAATTGGTGATTGACAGTAGAAGTACAGACAATCTAGTCTCCCAAGAATGGTTGAAAAATTGGGATTGAAAACAATTAAGCACCCCACACCTTATAAGGTATCATGCTTGCAAAAAGGACACCAATTCTTGGTGCATGAACAAAGTGAAGTTGAGTTTTAGATAGGAAGGTATAAAGACACGGTGCTCTGTGATGTAATTAACTCTTATCACATTCTTTTGGGTTGCCTATGGAAGTTTGATAGGAAGGTGACACATGATGGAGACCGAAATTGTTATAAGTTCGAAAAGGATGGCATCAAGCACACTCTTGCCCCATTGAAAGAGGAAGGTAGAGCTTAAAAAAGTGACCCCAAAGAATTTCTTATTGCTGGAAATGAATTTCTACAATAGATGGAAGAAGAGGTAAGCTATGCAGTGATTTGCAAGCCAAAGGTAGTACTTCTGCACACTAAAATTGTAGATTTAACTATTGAAGTTCATGAGTTGTTGCATGAGTTTGATGATACTGTAGTTGATGAATTGCCAAGTGAATTGCCACCCAAAATAAGCATCAGTCATCACATAGACTTGCTACTGAGAGAAAGTCTTCCAAACAAGGATGCATATCAAATGATACCCAAAGAAAATGAGGAACTGAGGAATAAATTCTGATAATTTTTTCACAAAGTGTTGTGTGTGGAGCATGCTTGTTTAGAGATATTTATTTCAGCCAAATGTATACCCCAAGAAGTTTGTACACCCCTCCATGCGGGGGGGTGTGGGGGGGAGTTGTCCCCTCCGCGGGGGTCCGGGGTGGCCGATCCCCCCTAGCTGGGGGGTCCGAGGGCTAGTGGTCCCCTGGCGGTGGCTCGGGGGTAGTGCCGCTGAAACCAAAAATAGATGTAAAATTGCCTTGTAAAAGTATAGTAATTTCTAGTCAATCTGAGCAGTTCATTAGGTGGATGATCTGATGATAGAACTTATGTTTAGTTTAGGTGTTTTTTCCCCTAGAAGGCAACCCCTCTCTTTGTATGAGGGCATTGTATTTGAGGTTGTGTAATAGATGTGTATTCTCTAAGTGAGAAACAAATAGGTGAGATTGTGAGAGAAAGCAGAGGATATTACAGCGGATCTATTGTAGGTTGTGTCTCTTCATTTTGCTGGATAATATAAAGAAAGGACTGGGTGTTCGAGGTGGACATAGCCCAAACTGGGTGAACCATGTAGGCTCTCTTGTTTTATGTGTTTTCTGTGTTTATATTTCGGCAATATTTTATGTGTTCCATTGCTCCGTAATATATAATTTTATAACACAAAGGACTAATAAGAGAAAGTTTGAGTCTGTGTGTCGTACTTACAGTACTAATTCCAAAGAAGGGTGGAGAATGGAGAATGTTCACTGACTCTAGAGCAATCAACAAGAACACCATTCGTTACAAGTTTCCATTGCCACGGATGGATTGCTTGGGTGGGGAAACTTACTTCTCAAAGATTGACCTGAAAGGTGTTTATCATCAAATTCAGATCAGAGAAGGAGACGAGTGGAAGACAACTTTCAAGACCAAAGGAGGCTAGTACGAGTGGATGGTCATGCCATTTGGCTTGTCAAATGCACCCAATACCTTTATGTGGCTGATGAATGAAGTCTTGAAGTAGTTCATTGGTAAGTTTGTCATTGTTTACTTGGATGACATTTTAATTTTCAGTCAAACTAAAGAAGAGCACTAGAGACGTTTGAAGTATTTTTTAGAGACATTACAGCAAGAAAAGTTGATGATTAACATGAAGAAGTGTTCTTTTATGAAGAGTGAGGTTGTATACTTGGGTTTTTTCATTTCTAAGGATGGCTTGAAAATGAATTCGGAGAAGATAGAGGCAATTGTAAATTGGCCCTTACCTAAGAACATTTTTGAGGTGAGAAATTTTCATGTCTTACCCAGCTTCTACAAAAACCTTATCCGGAATTTTAGGGGCTTTTGTGAACCTATCATTGACACCATCAAGAAGAATAGGCAGCCATTTTATTGGACAACAACAACAAGAAAATAATTTCAATTATTGAAGAAGAAGGTCACTGAGAAGTCGGTGTTGAAGTTGTTAGACTTCAATAAGCCCTTTCAAGTGAGATGTGATGCTAGTGGGACAACCATTGGAGCTGTATTGAGCGAAGTAGATAAGCCCATTGCATATTTCATTGAGAAATTAAATGAGTCGAAACAGAAATACTCTTCCTACAACAACGAATTTTATGCAGTGGTTCAAGATTTGAATCATTGGAGGAATTACTTGATGCGTAAGGAGTTTGTTCTATACATGGATAATTTTTCCTTACAATACATTATGTAGCAACATAAATTAAATCATAAACATGCAAAGTTGGTGGAGTTCCTTCAATGCAAAGGCAAATAAGGTCGTCGATACCTTCAGTAGGAGATGCTTAATCATGCAGGAAAGTAAAATACAAATTTTAGGCTTTGATTATTTGAAGGACTCATATGACACTGATTTTGATTTTAAAGAAGCTTTTGCAGCATGTCAAAATCCAGTTGATAGAGATAGAATTCCATGGAAAGAGTTTATGTTGCAGGATGTGCTATTATTCAAGAAAAATAAGCTATGTATTCCCAATTTCTCAATGAGGGAAAACTTGCTCCAAGAAAAGCATAATGGCAGGTTGGCTGGACACTTTGGTGTTGAGGAAAAACTTGGGAAGTTGATTCACTTCTATTTTTGGCCTATGATGAAGGCATATGTACAAAGGTATGTGAGTAAGTGTAGGGTATATCAACATGTGAAAGGGAGAAGTCAGAATTCTGGATTATACATGTCATTACCCCTTCCCAACAGACCTTGTGATTCGGTGAGTATTGACATTGTTCTGGGTTTACCGAGAAATCAATGAGGTAATGATTAAATCCTTGTAGTTGTGGATAGATTTACTAATATGGCTAATTTTATTCCGTGTTCCAAAACTAGTGATTGTACCCATGTGGCTAATTTGTTTTTTTATGAGATTGTTCGGTTGCATGGGTTGCCAAAAATTATAATCTCTGACAGGGATACAAAATTCACTGGACATTTATCAAGGACCTTATGGAAGAAACTGGCACTAAGCTAAATTTTAGCTCAGCCTATCATCCATAGTCTAATGGGAAAACAGAGGTTGTAAACAGGAGTTTGGGTAATTTTTTGAGGAGTTTAGTAGGTGACCGACCAAACCAGTGGGATCATGTGCTATCCTAGGCTAAGTTTGCATATGTCACCAAATAGGAGCACAAGAAATATACCATTTCAGATATTGTACAACAAGCATCTGAGGGGAATTTGTGAGCTAAGAGACTTGGGAAAGCTTGAGCATAGAAGTGCTAATGGAGAGGATTTTCCAACAGCCATGAGTGAGTTGCATGAGCAAGTAAAACAAATATTACAAGATACAAGCAACATCTATAAGCAATGAGAAAATTTACATAGGAAAAATGTAAACTTTGAAGTGGGAGATATGGTCCTAGCTCACCAAAGAAAAGAGTGGTTTCCAAGGGGAGAATATAACAAATTGAAAATGAAGAAGATAGGACCTTGTAATATCCTCTGCAAGTTTTTAGCAAATGCTTATGACCTAGAGTTACCTCCAGGAATTAGCATTTCACCCATTTTTAATGTCGCAGGTTTGTATTCCTACAAAATTGGTGATATGGATCAAGCTTCTGGGAATCTTAACCACGATGATGGAATGGAACAACAATGGTTAAAAGAAATGCCTTTGGAAAATAGTGTAGAGGATAAATATATTTTGGATAGATGAGTTGCCAAGAAGACTAGAAGGAAATAATACTTGGAATATCTTGTGAAGTGGAAAGACCGTCCAATGGAGGTTTCTACTTGGATGGATGAAGCAACACTATAGAAAGCAAGTCATTCTATAGAAGATCTTATGAGAAGGAGCTCATAAAAATTTTCTTTCTTGGGGATTCCGATGCAGTTCATTAGGCCGAGCACATAAAAATGATAAGTTATTAAATTTAGACTAAGAGCCTAGCAATATGATGGGTTGATCACATGTCAAGGCTAGAAGATTTTAAAGTTTATTTGTGAAAAGTTTTTGATACTCAGTTAAGACTAGTTAGGAATATGTAGTTAAAAGAAATTATTTTATAGCTAGTAGTTATTTAGGGCTAAGGGAAATTGGTTCACATCTGTGAACTCATTTCTTGGACAATGGTTTTTAGTTTTTAAAGGAGGAGGAACATTTGCTGGAAGTTGTGGGAGAGAGGTACATTGTTTTTTTTCTCTGTGTGAGATTGAATTTAACTGAACAACATTTCTTAGACCAGTCATTTTTTAATCAGCAAATCGAATTTGTAAGTGTGTGTGAGACGGTTATTTGCATATGCACTTGTGAGGTTTGTGAACCATAATATTACTATATGGAGATTGAAATTGATTTTGTCTTTAAATTGTTGTGTTGAATGAGGAATTCATGCACTGTATTTTCTTTGTTATTTACATTTAAATGAGAACCTAGAGAATCACATTTTAGTTAATCTTGTAATCCAATGCTTTTGCATCCAAGATTGTGTATTGGAAAGAGTCATTTACATTACAGATTTGAGAAGATAGAGCACTTCGTATCAAGTCAAGAGAAGAAAGAAAATTCGTAAGGGAAAACTGTCCTCAAATTTGCATGTCATTCTTTTTTATCAAAAGAAGATGAAATTAGAAATTCTAGCATCTGCGTTTTGTGCAGAGCAAGCTGTATTTGGTAAGACACAAGTGATTTTCCAAAAAGAGCCTTGGTTGGGGAGTTACGAAGGGATCTTTAAACTATGTTTTTACAGACTGCGTGGCTGGGAAAAATGACCTGTTTCTCCCTTGCATCAACACCAGTGTTTGCAGAAGTTGGAACTGGAAAAAATATTTGTTGTTCCCTTGCAATGACACTTGTGTTTGCAAACATTGAAACTGGGGAAAAACGATTTGTTGTTTCCTTGTACCAGCACTGTGGTTTGTTGAGATAGCAACAATTTCCTATTCCATTGTACCATCCCTATGGTTTGCTGAGATAGCAACAATTTGTTGTTCCCTTGTACCAGCACTATGGTTTGCTAAGATAACAACCATCAATATAGTTCATAAGAATATGCATAAGTTAAATAATATAGATTGAAAATACAACAAGAATAGTCCTTATATATTCACAACATGTGCATGAAAGTGTGTTGGCTCTGATTTTATTATTATAAGTAAAAGTTACATCCATACATACACTATTGATGACTACTAGCCCCAATAGTGGAACATTACAGTCAAGAAAACCTACTCCTCCAAATATTTATACCCACTCTACACTGCGGAGAAGCCAAGGCTCTTCACAATACTCCCAAGCTCTTTCTAATCCTATGCCTAGTCAAAATGCTAGCTCCCAAAATCCTGTTACATGAGGAATGAGGTTCTATTTATAATAAGATGGGGTGACCCTTCAAACCCCCTTTATGACCTTTGGACTACCCTCATGACTCTTAACCTTCTTTACAAAATGACTCCTTAGATTACATCATGTCTCTTCATATTTCAATAATAACACTTGGAATTTCACTTAAAACATAATTACAAATAATATTATAATTTACACTTGTACCCATATAAGACATAAGGTAGATATAAAATGATAACCTAACAAGACATGAAACTATGTTGCTTGAGTTTGGGAGAACTCTAGCTCAGCAACCTCCACTTTTTGTTTCTATGTCACATATTGGCACTAAGCTCGATACTGTACAATGACATCCCCAAACAACATGGTGGTGTCTACATGGAAGCGGACTGTAGCCTCCATAGAATCCGGCTACAATGACTTGGAGTCGGTTTTAACATCCCTCTTGAGCAAGAGCAACATTGTTCTAATTTGGACAGGACCACAGATGTAATTCTGCATGTCCTATCTGTTCATCTCGAAATCCTCCTTGGTGGCAATCTGTCTCAGCTACTCCAAGTACTCTTCGATCTCTTGCCTGATTTGGTGTCTACATTTAGCTTTAGTGAGTGAGCTGATTGATGTGCTCTTGTAGGTTATCACCAGGAAATCCAAATTATTGTACAATCATACATATGAGCCTTGGATGTTTCCAATGAATGAGGCGAGTTGCTTATTGTTCTGAATCAACGTTCAAACTTTTGATTTCTCTAGCTTTGCCTGTGGTTTCTCCTTCAAAGTAAGCGGTGTCCCTTTGTATCACATTATCTATTCTTGCACGACTGTGATGGAAGTTTTCACATTCCTAAGAGCCTTGACGAATTAAATTCTCTCCTGCTTCGAGCTATTTAAGCATAAAATTTCCTTATGTACATTCATGAGCTCCACATAGAGGTCCCACATGGTCTCTCTAAGTGTCGGTACTTCCCCAGGTACTGCTGCTCTCATTTCCCCCATGTAGACCTATGTGTAGACGACATTTTGTGCTATCATGTGGAGATTTTCTATCTCTTGTTGGGCAACCTTTAGATTTCGTATCAATTGCTTACTCTCAGTCGTCAAATATTGAGTGTTTTATCTCGTCGCACCTGTGGAGGTTGAGTTGGCTTCAGCAATGGCATTTGGATTCCTGCTGGTGTCCACCATTATCACCCATTCTCTAATGAATGTAGGTGATGCATGATCCTCTAGAAAATTCTTTCTCTGTGCTTGTACAATCTTCTTCTGAAGTTCATTATATGATAGATTGTACACATCCATTAACGAACCATCATCAAGAGGAACTATGTCCCCTTCATTTCTCGGGGCTAACTCTGTGGCTAGAGGTAGTGGAGACTGAATGGTGACCTATGGTGTACTAGGCATCAAGTCAACATCTTCATCGTGTGGTTCCATTTCCAAATCCACGTTCTCAACTTTAATCAATTCTTCAATCTGCTGAGCAAGCTCTTGATCCTGCATTTTTTGGCTCTCCACCTCTACTGTTGTTTGGTTCTCTCCTTGCTCTTTAACTTGAATTGACATTATTTCTCCTGAAATTATGCCTTGCCTTTCTTCCTCTTCCTACTTCTTCTTCTCCTCCCATTCTTTCCTCAAGTCTTGTTCTTCATTCTACACCCTTAGTTCGGCTTCCTACAAGCTTTGTTTTTCTCTCTTCCACCACTCTACTCTATGCATCGTCTACCTCCTTTTGGTTCTACTACCAAAGTTTCATGCATGTTTATTGGATCCACTTCCATCTTGCAACTTTGCTTCCCCTCTATATTGTATGCAACCTTTCTCTTTCCTAAATCTATATCGGGTTGCTGCCTTCTACTACTGCTACTAGAATTGCTACCATTTTACTGCTGACTCATCTTCTATAAACATTGGAGTGTTTGCATATTTGGGTAAGTTAACTAGCACTTTCTTAACTACTTCCCCAGTAGTACTTTCAGTGGTCTCTCTTGAAGCAACTCTCTTTGGTTCCATGGTAACAATGACTGCTAGAGAAGTGCCTCACAAGTGTGGTACATGTGGGACAAAAAGGGAATTCATGGTTAGCTTCAGAAAATGGACTTTCGAGGCATGATCAAGTAGGAAATCAGGCATCTGATGGGAAGGGTTGCACAATTTTCATTGGAAACAGGGATTGGCTACCTCTACGAATTGCGCACTACGTAGTCCCAAAAACCAAGGATGAATCTTCAAGTTTGGGATTGTGCAATGCACAGTTCTATCTTGGGGTGAGATTGTGCATTGCACGGTATTAGTAGCTAAGGTGACAAGATGAACCCTAGAAATTTGTAGTGCATAGTTGGGGCGAGACTGTACTGCGCACTGAATAGTTCTAGAGGCTGATCTTGGAGCTTGACCATTGGTGTTACGTAGTTTCCAGGTAGGCAAAGTAAAGTGTGTAGATTTGCCTAAGAGAAGTGTGGAAAATGATAAGATCTAAGAGATAGTGTGAGCTTGAGCGCAGATCTAACTAAGTATGAATGAATCATGTTAGATCAAGTGCAAAAACATAATAAATGGGAAGCAAATAAAATTGGTGGGGAGAATTTTCGCAACGATGGCCATAGGTGCAAAAACAAAGAAACCAATGTGACACTTGTGAAAGGAAAATGATAACTTGAAACAACACTTTTAAAAGTTAAAACAAGTTGAAATGCTAGAAACCATGAAGAGAAATAAGCAAAATCACACTCACACAAGAGAAACGAGAAAAGCGACAGAAAAGGAGGAAAAATGCGATAAAAGTAAATACTTACCTAGAAAATTGATCGAGGTGGATATTGGTGGCCACCTACATATTCCACTTGGACCCCCAATGCTGTCTTTTTTAGTTTTTCAGTTTCCTTAATTGTAGCACAATTTACTCTTTCTGACAGTTTTTCGAGTGCTGAACTTCTAGAGCCATTTTGAGGCCCTAAATGATGTTTTTTGGGAAAACTAGGAAGACAAGAGACATTGATTGAGTTTTGCATTTGAAATTTTTATATGTCAGATAGATATTTCTAACGAGGTATTTTGTGCATCAAACTAAGATCGTATGCCAAAGTTACGACCCCCGGAAGTTGATGTACCAATTTACCCAAACGGGGTCCATAGTTTTGGCACTTCATCTCCTAGGGTTAGGATTTTAGATGTTTAGGGTTTTCCAATGTTTCTCAATAATAAATAGTCCTTAGAGAATAATTGTAACATATTTCAGAGGCATGTAGCACCACATCTCTTCTCAGAGGCAAGATACCATCACCTGAGCTAGTTTATTTCCATTCTCTTTGAAAGCATATTTCAGTATTTGATATTAATGAAATGAAGTGTTATTTCTATTTCATCTCTATATTTATGGTTATATCTGTGATTTGTTGATCCAAATTTGGATCCTTAAACTCTCTTAAAGCTACCCGAACTCTGTAAAAGCTCATACCGAAGTTTAAAGTCTTATGCATGTCGAAGCCTATCAGAAATAACCTCTGAATAATGACAATTTGCAGCCAGCACAAAGCAACGAGGACCTTCGGTCAAAGCGCATTGACCGTTGGCCCATGGGGAATATGCATGGTGTAAAAATGGTAGTTAGGAGGCTGAGACCAAAAAACAGAGGTTGTTTCTGATGCGTGATTAGCACTAATCATGCATTGCTGGGAAAAACCCCTCAAAATGGTAAAGCCCCAAGCGCTCGGTCACAAGGAAAGCCAATAAATCATGGGAAAAGCACTAAAATGAAAAGTGGGTCCCGTACTCCAAAGTTGGTGGAATATCAGAGGCATTTTAGGCAGTAAGCAGCTTTGTCAGGGGACCCAGCGATGCCATACAGTGATTGACGAATGTCTGGCAGATGAGAGAGAAAACCGCTCTCATTATAGGCTAACATGTGAGCAAGTCAACCACGCGATAAGAGCGATAACCGTAGGATCTAGAGGCCCCAGATCTAACGATAGAGATTGCGCTCGATGGGATACCGGATTTGACAGAGAAATAAGCTTCTGTACATAAAGGTTGAAGTCTGATTGGACCGCTGAGTTGGTGGATGAATCATTTCACAGAGTAACCGAAGTAACGAACTATTTGAGGAAGAGTTGGCTCAGCTCGTGAGGAGACAAGTGGCCACCTATCTGTGAAGCATTACAGTGATGATGATGCAGAGCAGGGAATTCCAGCAGACAGAGGTAGGAGATCCGAAGAAGTGGGAGAGGAAGCGAATAGTCATGAGACAGATTGACGTTAAGCCATGAATAGATAGAGAGTAAAAGGAGAGAAAAAAGAGAGCATCCTAAGGGTAGTAAGCAGACCTAGAAGTAGAAAAACCAGAGTCAAGCTCACTGTAATAGGCAAAGCCACCAGAGATTGGAGGGAAGACAACGAAGAAAACACTGAATGCACAAAGAGTCTGGGGTGTCTCTCAAATGTCGTGTGAAAATCCAAAGAGCTCAATTGGTAGCAGCATATTGTTGTTGGAATTGCTTGGAGGTTGAGCGATTCACAGAGGCATGTAAACGCCGAGCAAAAGAGCTTATAACAACCAGACCCAAGAACCAGAGCCAAGAGCCAGAGCAAGCGCCAGAAGTGAGATTTGAGAACCAGAACCAGAGCTAGAGCCGCAGAGCCAGAGCTAGAGTTAGAGCCATAGCCGGAGCCAGAGCAAGAGCTAGAGTTGGAAAGCTGAAGAGCTCCAAGAGCCAAGGGATAAGATGGTGTTCTGAGCCCAATGTTCTTGTATAAAACATTGTAGTTAAGTGTAGCACTTGTAAAAGAACTATTGCCATAATCCCAGAGAGCCTAATCAAGTTGATTAGAGCTCAAGGAGCCGTAGCCCAAGATATCAGGGAGAACTCCATATTATATTGTTGCCTTATGTGTTCGTTTTTACTGCTGCTTTAACTACTGTTATATGCATATCTATATCTATATTTATATTATATATAAATATATATATATATTATATATATATTATTTATTATATTATATATATATATATTATATATATATATATTATTATATATATATTATCAGTTTTAAGTACCTCCCCATATCAGCACAAATGACATATTTTAAGTAAATAATCAGCTGAAAACAAATACAAGCATACACCCATATTTTCAAGCATTTCTTAATTCCACATTGGTTAATCTTTAAGACTTGGGGAAACTTAGAAGCTTTGGAAGTGGGAGAGGTTCTTGTAAGTTATACAAGAAGCCTAAGAGCCCCATTTTCAGATTAGGTGGTATCAGAGCTTAAGATTGATTAACCTCACATTCAAATAAGGTTGTATTAGAATGATTGATTGATAGTTCAAAGATTTCTTGTCTGAAAGGTGTTTGGATAGTCAAGGATTGATTACCTCATCGATTGTATGCTTGCTTGCAAACTGGCTATTGTTTGAATTTGCAGAGGTGAAGGGAAAGCTATTGATAGCTTGGTCCAGGAAGGACAAGAAGGAAGAAGGGCTAAAGGCATTCTTCTATCCCAGAGGACCTCAGGGCAAACCTTGAAGCACAAAAGGTTGTTGCAAGAGGTTACTAGATAAGCTCTTTAATAATCTTGTTTGAAGTTCTTTTATGCATTTTGAAATGACAACTTATACAAGCGAGTCTTCAAATTCTTCTTTCTTCACAAGTTCCTTTAATGGATACATGAAGCAAGACTTGTCCACCATGATGGATATGGTGAGAGAAATGTATGAGGATCGAAGGAAGAGCAACATACTTAGAGAGCAATTGAATTCCGTAGAGGAAGAGAAGCAAATGTTTTCTGGCAAACTGCAGGAAATGGAGAGACAACTTCATATTGCAAATATGAACCTGAAAAGGATGCATGAGTTGGAGTCACAACTCTTTGTTGAAAAAGAAGCCTTGGCCAAGTATCAGCTTGAAGAAGAGGTAAACCATTCTTGTTTGTCTTCAATTTCTTCTAAGAATGCTTACATTGGTTCCCTTGAAAAACATACCAAAGGCATAGGTTCCAAGCTAATGTCCAAGATGGGCTATGAAGGAAAAGGATTGGGCAAACATGCACAAGGTATTATCGAGCCAATAATGGTTGAGGAAAGGCCTAAGCATTTGGGTCTTGGCTATGGACAGTCTTATGGATAGAATTCCAAAGTGGCGATGAAGACCATTGAAACAATTCCAAAAAGGAGTTTGATTGCAAGTCCTCTACCTCAAAAGTGTGAGGATTGTATTCAGGAGGAATGCAATAGCTTGAGACATCATTTGCATGATGTAGGTGTTCAGAAGCACACACTTGAACCAGAGAGTTGTGGAAACTCTGACAGCCTTGAAGAAAGTGATGGTCTTCCAAAGGGAGCTACTTCTTCTTTTGCTTCACCTCCTCATGAAGGCAATAAAGGTGAAAGAGGTAGGTATAAATCTGGTTATAAAATCATTCCTTTTGATTTTGTAAGGCATGGAAAAAGAATTGCATCTTCTTTTTTTTGTTTGGATAACCATTATGTTTCTAGATGTTGGAAGAGGATGGCCACATACAGGAAACTTTTGAAGGAAAAGAAGCAAGTAGCCAAAGGTCCACATGACAAGGCAAATCATGATGTCAAAAGGATGCACATGTGTTGCACTTATTGCCATAAGCAAGGGCATCTTGTTGAAATGTGTTGGACTTTGAATCCAACGCTGCTCCCACCAAAGTTGAAGGAGAAGGTGGAAAAAGAAAATGGCAGGGATGGAAATAAAGATTCCATGATTCATGTGGTTCAGCATGATTCACATATTGATGCTGATGTGTAAGCCAAGGAGGGTCCTTTCAAATAGATTGGTAAGAAATAGTTAGAATTCTTATCCATGTAAGGCTGCATGTCTAGTGATGCATATGTTTGCATTTTTTTGTGGAATAAATGCAAATTGCAGGATCTTACCAAATGGTAAATAGAAAGAAGTTGAGTCAGAAACTCACTTTATTGTTGCAACAATATGTTCATTTCAGCTTCGAAAGTACAATGTACTTAAGTGAAAGTTGATAGATGGAATGCATGCATGAGCATGAGATGCATGTGATGTTGGCATGGGAGAAGTTAACTTGGTTTCCAAAGTGGAGATCCTGAAGAAGTGTTTCATCTTTTGGAAAAGAGTCCTAAAGGTCTTTTTCCTACATGCTTGACTTGAAGGGTCATTTGTTGTAAAGGCATGTTTTAATGGCTTGTTATCTAGTCAATCATTTGTATATAGATATAAGACATGGAAGGGTTCACAAGATGTGAAATCTGTTTCTTTGTTGAAGCAGGAGTTAGCCCATGCAATTGTTGTCTGTATGCTTTCTGTTGTTAATAGTTGTTGTTGGCAGCTTTTCAAACAAGTCCAAATGAAAGTTTCGTGGAGCAGAAGTACTTCACATTTGTTTGAGACCCCTTAGATCAAGGATCAAGCCAAAGAAGTTCAAACTACCTTCTGTAAACTTCATAGCAGAAGTTCTACATGAAGTCAAGGAGGAAAACAGTTCTTCCCAAAACGACCAACCCATCCAAGAAGGGAAGTGGTTAGAGATTTTGGTTCAGAGACACTATGAAAAAGCAAGTGTAGGGAGGCTGAAAAAAGAGGGTGTTGTTACTCTCATTTACTACTCAGATCAGTATATCAGTATTTTGGTGGACCAAAAGTTCTTTTAGTGGGAAGGCATGATCCGAATTTGGATCCTTAAACTCTCTTAAAGCTACCTGAACTCTATAAAATCTCATACCAAAGTTTAAAGTCTTATGGATGTTGAAGCCTATCAGAAATAACCTCTCAATAATGAAAATTTGCAGCCAGCACAGAGAAATGAGGACCTTCAGTCAAAGCGCATTGACCATTGGCCCATGGGGACTGTGCACGGCATAAAAATGGCAGTTAGGAGGCAGACCATAAAACGAAGGCTATTTTTGATGTACGATTAGTGCTAATCACACATCGCTGGGAAAAACCCCTCGAAATGGTAAAGCCTCGAGTGCTCGGTCACAAGGAAAGCCAAGAAACCATGGGAAAAGCATTGAAACGACAGGCGGGTCCCATGCTCCAAAACCAACGGAATATCGGAGGCATTTCAAGCGGTAAGCGGGTTTGTCAGAGGACCCAACGATGCCATACAGTGATTGACGCGTGTCCAGTGGATGAGAGAGAAACGGCTCTCATCGCGGGCTAACGTCCGAGCAAGTCAACTGCGCAATAAGAGCAATAACCGTAGGATCTACAGGCCCCAGATCTAATGACGAAGATTGCACCCGATGGGAAACCGGATTTGATGGAGAAAATAAGCTTCGGCACATAAAGGTTGAAGTTCAATTGGACCGTTGAGTTGGTGGATGAATCATTTCACAGAGTAACTAAAGTAACGAACCATTTGAGGAAGAGTTGGATCAGCTCGTGAGGAGATAAGTGGCCACCTCTCTATGAAGAATTACAGTGATGATGACCCAAAGCAGGGAATTTCAACAGACAGAGGTAGGCGATCTGAAGAGGTGAGAGAGGAAGTGAATAGTCATGAGACGGATTGGCATTAAGCCACGAACAAATAAAGAGTAAAAGGAGAGAAAAAAGAGAGCATCCTAAGGGTAGTAAGCAGACCTAGAAGTAGAAAAACCAGAGTCGAGCTCACTGTAATAGGTAGAGCCACCAAAGATTAGAGGGCAAACAACGAAGAAAACGTTGAGTGCACAGAGAGTCTTGGGAGTCACTCGAAGGTGGAGTGAAAAGCCAGAGAGCTCAACTGACAACAGCATATTGTTGTTGGAATTGCTTGGAGGTCGAGCGATTCACAGAGGCGTGTAAAGGTTGAGTGAAAGAGCTTAGAGAAACTAGAGCCAAGAGCCAGAGTGAGCAAAATAAGCGAGAGTTGAGAGCCAGAACCAGAGCCAAGCCACAGAACCAGAGCCAAAGTAAGAGCCACAACCAGAGCAAGAGCGAGAGCCAGAGCTGGAAAGCCGAAGAGCTCTAAGAGCCAAGGGATAAGATGGTGTTCTAAGCCAAATGTTCCTATTAAAACATTGGAGTTAAGTGGAGCACTTGTAAAATAACTATTTCCATAATCCTAGAGAGCCTAATCAAGTTGATTAGAGCTCAAGGAGTTGTAGCCCAAGATATTAGGGTGAACTCCATATTATATTGTTGCCTTATGTGTTTGTTTTTACTGTTGCTTTAACTACTGTTATATGCATATATATATAAAATTGAGTACCTCCCCATATTAGCATAAATGACAGATTTTAAAGTAAATAATTAGCTGAAAACAAATACAAGCACACACCTATATTTTCAAGAATTTCTTAATTCCTCATTGGTTAATCATTAAGACTTGGGAAAATTAGAAGCTTTGGAAGTGGGAGAGGTTCTTGTAAGTTAGACAAGAAGCTTAAGAGCCCCATTTTCAAATCATTTGTTGCGTTCCTGTTTTAGTTCAAATCAATGGTATCAAATCAATCTTATCTTTCTCTGATTTTATTTTCATGTCCCCAATGAGGTTGGGATATAAGGAGTTAGGGCTCTAACTATTTGAACCATTGCAAGACCAACCTCGTAAATCCTAATGGCTTCCCATGGAGGAATATAAGAAATAGGACAGGGTAAGAGATCCTTTCAAAATCTTACTTGAAGAAGGCCTCGAGTGACAGAGGAACATGATTATTGATAACTTTTCCTAGATCCCTTAGTAGCTACCCAAAGGTGACACATCTTCTTCCAACAACTACTCTAGAAGCACCACGCCCTTTAAGATACAAGTTAAATTTGACATCCCCATATTTGAAGGTCAGATAGATGTGGACGCCATAGATAAATGGTCAAATTTGATAGAAGGATATTTTTTTGTTCACGATTTTTCCAGCTAGGAAAAGGTTACTTTTGCACTTCTCAAACTCACCCCCCATGTCAAGGACTAGTGAAAAACCTAATGTGAGAAGAAGGATGAAAGTACATCCTCACTATTTTCAGCCGCACCCACTTGGAATTCATTTTGGGATGCCATCAAGGATAAGTACTACCCTATCGGGAGAAATGAATATAAATACATAAAGTGGACCACATTGCGGTAGGGAAGGGACTAAGACGTGCCGAAGTTTACCAATGTTTTTCATACCCTTCACATAAATTTGGGTATCAAGGATTCTGAGTGACTTTTGTACTCAATTACCACAACTGTCTACACAGATACATCCAAGAGAACATGGAGATCCTAGACATATCCCCAGTCAGCATGGTGTACCGATACGCTGTCAAGATTGAGAAGAAGTTTAAACAAAAGAAGCAAGGGAGAGGCACCCCCAAACCATAGAGAAAAGGACAAAGTCAAGGCGGGCCAACCTATGACAACCAGCCAAAGCCGCAAGAAAAGAAAAACACCGTGAAGACAAAGAAGGACACAAAAATATGGTGTGCTTTCCCTAAGAGCTCTATTCGCAACACAAGTGAGTGTCAGGCCAATCAATCACAGGTGATTGAGATGAAGGCTTTCAAATTAGATGCATGTTCCAACTCTAATTCAGAACCTAACAAATGGAATGAAAAAGGGAAGAAGATCATTTATGTGGATCCCAGTTCCACTGTGACCACCACTAAGATCTAGAAGAATGAGCCTGAAGTTCTAGAGGAATGGGACCACCTCTTCCACTCACAAATTTGGGTGAACGGTTTTGTGTTGTAGTTCATTGTCAACAGTGGGAGCCAAAAGAACCTCATTTCAAAAGAGGTCTTAAAGCATGTGGGTCTACCAACTACAACACATCCACAGTCATACACCATCAGGTGGCTTCACGAAGGACGATATCTTCACATTAGCCGATACTATCATTTTCCGTATGATATCAAGCCCTTCATGGATGAGGTACTCTATGATGTTTCTCCTCTTAAATTTTGTGATGTATTATTAGGACAACCATACTTGTGGAAGTGACATGTTTTATATGATTCTAGACCTCGCTTTGTGATTATTACTTTGGGAAATTATTTGTACAGGATACCGAAGGTAGCCCTGCCTGCTATCATCTCTTTGATATCTGCAAACCAATGTAATAAGATCATTTCACATAGCATAATTTTTTTTTCCTTATGATTTTCCCTGTTAGAAAATTATATATTACGGAGCAATGGAACACATGAAATAATGCAGAAATATAAACACAGAAAATGCACAAAACAAGAGAGACACAGATATACGTGGTTCACCCAATTTGGGCTATGTCCACCTCGAACAGCCAATCCTTCCTTTCTATTATCCAGCAAAATGAAGAGACACAACCTACAGCAA
>APFE030426694.1:0-14266 GCA_000404065.3 Pinus taeda | reverse complement strand
ATAGCCAATTCCAACATATCAATAATATCAATAAAATGGTAGGTCATCAATTTCAATTATTTCATTATATCAATAAAAAGTAATAACATATTATACCATACATTTCATTTTATCAATTAACTTTATATAATCAATTGAACTCATCAATTGACTTTGTTTATCAAAAAAAAATTTCTCATTATAACAATTAACTTATTTTATAATTATTGGATTACGCAAAAGATATTTACGCCGATAGGCGTCCCCCCTATCGGAATCAGTAACTTACTCATTTTCTTAATTAATCTTTTTGATCGAATGGCCTGAATTGAAATATGCCAGTGTATTCTCGTAGTCGTCACTACATCAATGAACGAAATTCGCAACAGTAACTTTCTTGCATGTCTAGATCCCATGTTTAAACCATACTTAAATGATTTTTTTACAAAGCATGACTAAGAATTTACTGTGCCTCTTGTTGATAACCATGTATGTTGATTAGTGAGAAATGTATTTAAAAAAATTATAAAATATTAACCTAAGAGACGTGGATCAAAGAGGAACAACCCACCGACATTTTTCCTCAAGCTTGTGAAACGATTAAAAGTTGAGATGTGCACCTTATACCTCTTCATATTCTGAAACGTATGTCGATTCAACTGTTTCCCAAGTGTTTTGTCCATTAATTTAATGATTACCTTACGTACGTGGGTGGTTTAAACGTATCCATGTTCAACCATACCTTTTCACATTCTGGTTTCAAACATGCACATGCTCAGCGATACCTTTTCACATTCTCAAATGTACCTGTGTTCAACCATTTGCCAAGTGTTTTCCGACACCTATAAGGATTACCCAAGTGATTTCCCATGCGTTACTAATTCTCAAGCGATTTGAAGGTGGTTGCATTACTAATTCAACAATGCAATTTTTACTATTGATAATCCTGATGATGTAGGTCTTTGTGGGCACTGCAAACTGTGATTTTGTGATGTAGTTTGTATTTATGTTTTACAGAGAATTGATTTGAGTGTCGAATGGTGTAATCGATGCATCCCTTTCAGAAAGAGGGTTTTTCCATGTGATCAGGCCTAAGGCCAGGACTCTGTAATGTGTTTATGGTGAATAAATCAATGTTGTGTGTATTATTATATAAACGGCCTATGGAGGCCTCAAATGCTTGTTTTCTCTTTGTATTTGGTTGAATTTGGTGTTGGCCCTATATTTTCATCTTTTGTAGTGGAAATCCCTGTGGGTAAGGCAAATTTGGTGTAATCTGGGTTTGCATTTAGAAAACCCGAAATACACTAAGTATAAGCTCAAACTGCGTTTAAACTGAGAATCCTGACCTCAAATATTTTAAAAGGAGGTTTTGAATGATATCAAGTCCATAGAACCCCAAACTGCATCAATCCTATGTATTTCCTTGTTGCATCGCCAAAATCCATTTACAAAGGAAAATCACGCTAACACGTAGCAGATTCAAGAAAGCGGACGTGAAAATCTATGCATAGAAGTTTTGGACCTTATCAGGTCCGATACTTATGTCGCATCATGCAGTTGGATTAGTGATATACGATTGTCGACTCGTCACATCGGCATATTGGAGCGGAGGTGGTGAATTGATAGTCGGTGGGATCCCCGATAGCGATTAGCGATAATCGTATCGGACCTCGCCAAAGGATAGCGCCGATATTACAGACCATTGAGACTGTCGATCATCAATATAGTGATTGAATCTGAGCCGTTCGGTCGGTCAAATCTCGATTCATGGAAATAACACATATGATTGTGTAAAAAGGAGAAAAAACGTTGTTTCGGCATTTTGGAGAGTATTTGGTCCCAAGAGGGAAAAACATATTTTTTAAATGTTTTCAAAGACTTTTCACTCCTGATAGGATAAGGCATGGTTTTTAAAGGAAAAGGGGTGTTTGGCAGGGTGATTGCTTGGGTCATTTTTTATCCATTTGGGGTTTTTAAGGCCGAATGCATATAAAACGCTTCTGATACATATATATGTAGGCATGGGGCTATAAATTTTAATAAGTGCCATTAAGAGGAAATGAAGCCCCGATAAGGTATTTAGCATGTGGCATCCTTAGGGTTGCACCATTTATGCCGAATTGACTGTAATTTTTGTCTATCTATACATTTAACCGTCCTTTTATTTAAGGTTCTCTACCACAATTCGTAGTTCCTTTGATGAGATTTGAAAATAATTTTACAAAAATTTCACTTTAAATGCAAGTACCTCCAAAACTACATTGTGACATTGCTTTCAAAATGAACGGCTCAATTATGCCTATTTAATAGATCTATTCATGGTTTGAAGTGATATTGAAGGGTTTTGTCCACGATATTTACCTCAAATTTGAATCTTTGGTCACGGACAGAGGCTTCTTTCTCGTTCTTAAATGACTTTTACCTCAAATTAACCACTACGGCTCAATTTTGCCTATTTTACAAAGCTTTCATGGTTTTAAGTGATATCGAAGGGTTTTCTAAAATCCCTATATGCTAATTGATAGGAATTCTAAGCTCAGAAGAAATCTGAGGTACTGAGTCTGTTCATTATTATGGTCATTGACGATTTACTCTGTTAACGATATTTTCGTGGGTTTACTCTATTAACGATTTAAGGGTGCAACACTTTCTTTGTTGATGGGGTCAAGAGTTATGAGGAAGCATGCATGGAGCCAGGGGATCGGATCCTTGAGCGATGGAACACCAGCAAGTGGAGTATTAAACCAGCGGAACCTGTAGGTGGTTTTCAAAATCCAGAAAAGTCCTTTTCGCACTACTTCCACGCCTTGGGTGGTAATTTATTTTTTGACCCGATAAAACGTGGAGCTGCCACGTTGATATATATATTTTTTTTCTAAGTAAAGACTAATTCTATTAAGAGAAAATGAAAATAAAGTTACAAAGAGGCAGAGGCCTCAGACAAGAGCATATGAATGCTTTCCAGAGAACTGTGCCATCCCAAACTTGGGAAAAGACCATTACAGTGATGCATAAACCAGCCATAGAAGCCTGACATAGACTGGTAAACCATGGAGTAGAAATAGGATAAACCCTTTGAAACATCAACAAAACCAAGCCTGTAGATAACAAAATTGTACATGTCAGCCGAGAGACCATTAACTATAGAGCTAAAAAGACATAAAACCAGATTGCCTAACCACCTGAGCAGAACCAGAATCTTGAACTTCTGAGTTACAAAGACATGGAACCAGTTTGTCAGACCGCCGATAAAGAGCCTGAACAACAAAAAACAGAAGAGACCGAACTGGACTCACGACCAGAAGGAAAATTCTGAGTAGACAAGAAGGAGACCAGGTGGCATCACAAAGGGATGTCCTGGTCCATCGGCTCCTCGATGACAGGGCATGCATTGTCATGCCAGAAAACACCATCACTTTCCATATCTCCCACTCTGCTACCATTTGGAGGAACTGACTCAGGACGGGTGCCACTGGAGCTGGCAGCGAAAGCCATTGAAACATTGACTACATGAGGGTTGCCACCTGGTGGCTGCAAAGCACTAGGGTTAACCCCTCCACCATGCAAAACGCCACGCCCCTCCACCTTACCATCATCAACAGAAATCTGTCCAGAACCAAGGCTAGTCGCACCTTTGAGAGCGTCCTGAGGATGCTCTGCTACATTACTCACTGGAGGCCGAACTAGAGCTACTTCCTCAAAGAAAATTATGGTTATATTAGTAGTAATGATGGGCTTATTTAAGCTACTTTGAAATTTGAAGTGGGTAGATTGAGATGCATTATGCGAGAAGGGATTTCTAGCAGGGCTGGACGAGGGAGAGGGTGTTTGGGACGAAGGCGGAGAGACATGGGGCGAAGGCTGATCCACAGAATGAGTTGTTCGAGGCCGCGCATGACCACCCCTGTTTCTGCCATGTCGGCTCCTCATTCTACGCTGGACCATGGTTAGGCAACAAGGGGAGAACACAAGAGCGTAGAAACCTCTAGGAGAACGCCAGGATTTGAACTCAGAGAACGAAATCCTGCAGGGGAATCCAGCAGGGGGCAAGCATCGAATATGAGACGGGGCACGGGCAATGAAATTCAAAGCCGAAAACTCCATGATAAAACCATCTCCTACGGTGTCTCGGCAGATGTGAGCATTAATATTAACCTGCATATGGATCAGCTCACACCTGATATGAACCATCATGCACCAGGTAATGTCTTGGAGATTGGCGCTGGCCAGCAGGTGGCATGGCCGAGCGTCGTCGCTCATTAATATCTCCATTAATGTCTTCTGAAATCACTCGCATCTAGGTGCTCTTCTTCTCCCTGATTAATGTCATTCTTCACCAAATTATTGAAATCCATGAGTTGAGATTTAGAGACTAAGCTGGATATTGAGCCTGAGTGAAGTTCCATTTCAATTTCAACCCCAATGTTTACGAGTAAATCAACCACTTTATTTCCGTTCCTTCAGATGTGCTTGAAGGTAATTGCCCTATGAGAAGAGAGCCAGATTTCAATGAGCTCGAGCCATTTCGCCATTCTCCAGCTACTCCTTACTTTACCTGAGGGGGTGCCTTGCATAATTTTGGTGACCATAGTTATGATGAGTTGAGAGTCGACTTCTATGATAAGTGGAAAGAATCCGTTATTTTGAGCTAGAATAAGTCCCTGCCAAAGACCTTCCAGTTCTGCTGAATTATTGGTGTCCCAGCCTCTTGAACCTAAAAAGGTAAGAAGAGGAAGGCTCCTGTAGTTTCTGAAAATTCCTCCGAAACCCGAATCACCTGGGTTGCCTTTCGAGGTGCCATCAAATTTCAGCTGATACATATGCATGGGAGGAGGGATCCAATTTTCAAGAGAACGACTTGATGAATGTGATGGTTCTTTGGAGCTGTGTTCTTGATTCCATTGAAGGTTCCAATTGTCCCAGATATTTTGTTCTTGGGGAGTTGAGGGAAAGTCCTCCTGAAACCATTCATGGAGAAGTAATGTTTCCTTGATATTATGGCATATAATTTTCCAAAGATTCTCCAAGGGCGTGGATAGTCCTTAAATATCCTTCGATTTCTCTCCTTCTAGATGGTCCACATGAGGAAGCCCGGAATGAGTTTCCATAGCACGTTTAAGATCTTGCTTTGATACAGATTCTGCTCCCAGTCGTTGATAGTGGCTATGATGTCCCCCTGTATTCTGCCTTCCTTCTGACACCGAAAATTGACTTTTTCCCAGAGGTTGCACGCAGTAGGACATGAGTGCATAAGGTGCTTTATGGATTCCTCTTCTTGTTTGCAGATCGGGCACATGGAGGGCCCGTGATAGTTCCTTTTCTTGAGATTGTCCCATGTTAGGATCTTGTTTTGACATAAGAGCCAGAGAAAGGTGGAAATTTTTGGCCAATTGTTAGCATCCCAGACTTTGCTCCAGATTGGGCTTTTGACCATGCACTCCTTAATTATTAAATTGTAAGCTTCTCTAGTGGAAAAGGTGCCCTTTTCTTCATAGCCCCATCTAAGTATGTCATTGTCATCTGAGTACTGTATTTTCCTTTTCATTAATTCTGTAGCAAGAGATTGTTGAGCTTCTTTTGATCCATGCCGTAAGATTTGATCTGCCTAAATCCATTGCCTGTGACCTTGTAATGGAGAGGGAAGCTAGAACGTGTTGATTTTATCATAGGCCTGAATATCCTGCTCTGGGATTTGCATATGAGAGATCAGGTCCTTTATCTTGGGTTGCTGCTGCCAAGTCTTCCCAGAACCTAGCTGTGTTGCCATCCTTAACTTCCCAAAAACTATGCTGGTGAATCAGGCTTCTATGTTGCTTGGCTAAGTTCCATATTAGGGATCCCATGCTGACTTCTGACATTCTGATTAGCTCTTCTATTGGACGATTGTTAGCATATTTTGCTATCCAAAGAGTAGCCCATGGGGTGAATGGTACAGATAGCCATTCCCACCATATTCGAGCCCCCATGACCACGTTGCTATGATAGGGATCCCTAAGGCCAGTTCCCCCTGCGCATTTTGGAAGGCAAACGGTGTCCCATTTGACAAGGGCCCATTTTCGGCCTTGACCAAAATTGCCCCATAAGAAAGATCACTGATTATGCTTGATTTCTTTAAGAACCCATTTGGGAGCTGCAAGGATTGAGAAAAGATAAATCGACATGGATTAAAGAACATCTTTTATAAGAACTAATCTACTTGCCATATTGAGGGTTTTGTGAGTCCATGAGGAGAGGCGGGCTTCCAACTTTTCTAAAAGGATCTTCCAAGAAGAGTGCTTCAAGGTCGAGGTAATGAAGGGTGCTCCTAAGTAAATGGAAGGGAGGGAAGCAATGGAGAAACCGAGAATGTGGGCGATGGCTGCTTGGGTTACAACAAGAGTGTGAAAAAAGAAGATTTGGGATTTGATTTTATTGATATTGGCTCCTGAGGAATCCGAGAAATCCGATAATATCAATTTGAGCTGATGAGCTTCCTGGACAAAGGGATGACGATAAAGCATATTGTCGTCAACAAATAGCTGGTGGGTAAAAGCAGAGGAGTTATGAAAAGACAAACCTCTTAGGAGCTGAGAGTGCTGAGCTTTTTTAATACTTCGACCCAAACCTTCTGCCATAATAACAAAAAGGAAGGGAGAAAGAGGGTCTCCCTGTCTGATTCCCCGAGAAGGATGAAAGGGGAAGGAGGGAATACCGTTAATCAGAATCAAAAAGAAGGATGAAGTGATAAGGCTCATGACCCACCTAACCCAGGGAGGAGTAAAACCAAAAGCAATAAGAACTTCTTTGACGTACTGCCAACTCAAACTATCAAATGCCTTAGAAAGATCTATTTTAAGTAGCATACCTGGCTTTTTGAAATGCTTCAAAGAATGAATAATTTCATGAGTCAAGATGATTCTGTCCGTGATCTGCCTGCCTTTAACATACCCAGATTGCTCCAGAGAGATAATTAGAGGGAGCAGCAGTTTGAGTCTGGACGCTATAATTTTGGAGACAATCTTGTAAATTATGTTGCATAGGGCAATAGGCCTGAACTTGTCCGAGGTGCTGGGTTGAGCTTCCTTGGGAATAAGGGCTATGAAAGTAGCATTCATTCCTGGAAGCATCCATCGCTTGGTTCTCGATTCTTCAACAACCTGCCAAACTTCCATTTTGATCAAATCCCAGAAAGAGTGGAAAAAAATAGAGGTGAATCCATTGGGCCCAGGCGCTTTCCCAAATTTCAATTGACGAGCTGCCGCTTCCACCTCCTATAAGTCTACAAGCCTAAGAAGGAGTTGGTTATGCTCCTCGGTAATAAGTTTAGGAATGTTACTTTAATTTTTCCAATGGCCTGCGTCCTGTCTGTGAGGGGCTCCTTATGCGCTTACTTGAAATAGTTTAGAAGCTGGCTTTCAATTTCTTCATGTGATTCCACCTTTATGCCCTACGCATTCTGAAGATGGGAGATGTTGTTGTTCATTCTGTGTTGGATTGTGGTTCTATAAAAAGATTTTGTATTTTTCTCTCCATCTTTAAGCCATATGATTCTTGATTTTTGCCTCCATAACTTTTCTTCTTGTTTTGCCCTCTCTGAGACTTGCGATTCCAGAAGTTTTTCCT
The DNA here is from genome assembly GCA_000404065.3 of Pinus taeda. Lineage (NCBI taxonomy): Eukaryota > Viridiplantae > Streptophyta > Pinopsida > Pinales > Pinaceae > Pinus > Pinus taeda. Next base: position 6,682 of record APFE030426694.1, on the reverse strand, counting down.
ATTCTGTCAAGTCTTCTAATCGGCATTCGAGTATAATTTTTTGCTGCAGTTGTTTCATATTCTTATCAAGGTCACTTTGAGCCTTGAATATATTTCCAAAAGAGTTGTGATTCCATTGTTTGATTTTGCCCTTGAGATGCTTAAGCTTTTGCTCAAATTAAAGCATTTTTGTACCATTAGGAGGAGAGAAATTGTTCCACTCTATTTTTATCAGGTTGATGAAATCTGGATGAGACATCCAGAAAGCCTCAAAGCGAAATGGTCTGCGTGTTGTGTTACCATGACGAGACCAATAAAGGGAGATTGGCCAGTGATCGAATCCAGAGATCGGCAATATGGAAGCAGAAAAGTCGCCTCTTATATGAATAGCATTGTCTGATATTAGAAATCTATCCAGACGTGAGGCTATCTGATGCATCCCTACTCTTTTGTTATTCTAGGTAAAGAGTCCATTATTGAATGGAAGGTCTATCAGCCAATTATTCTGAATGAATTCTTTTAGCTTGTTCCCTTCCTTAATGCTACTGATTCTGCCTCCCCTTTTCTGCTCCAGGTCAGTGATCATATTGAAGTCGCCCCCGACGATCCAAATAGGGTGCATACTATTAGAGTTGATTGCTGAGAGGTTGTTCAATATTTCTATTTTGTGCAGGGCATCCTGGGGAAAATATACATTGGTTAGATGCCCATGTATATTGGTCCCTGAGATGTGAAAAATTGCTTGAATGAAATTCTTCGTAGCATGAAGGTTATTGAGCATAATGGTACGAGCATCCCATATAATTGCTAAGCCTCCAGACGCTCCATTAGCATCCACTGCGATAGAGAGACTTCCTGGCCATGCTTTTGTTGCAATTCTTTCTAGAGTTGATGAATTGCATTTAGTTTCTTACAAGAATATGATTTGTGGTTTCTCTTTCATTATCAAGTTTTTGAGAAGTCTTCCTTTCCCTGGGCCTTTCAGGCCTTTGATATTCCATGACATTAACTTGATTGGGAAATATTATGGAGGGAGTTGTAGTACTTTGTTAGCTTAGAGTACCTGCCTGACTCTATTAGCATTTTGCCTATTCGGATTATTCGCTGGAGGTCTGTTTTCCTTCCTCGCTTTTTGTTATATTTGTAATGAGTTTCCCATCCCAAACACCTCTCATTTGAATGTCGAGAGATTTTTGCCTTTGTTCCCTTGAGAGGATCACCTCCAAGTTTTCTAGTTGTTTGACTGGAATTTTGTAGTAATTTTTTGTTTTGCATGCCAGCTCTAGCTCTAAAATGTCCAGTTCCCCAATATCTATATTTTTCAATTCCTCTTCCATTTGCTGAGACTCATCCAATTCTTCAATGGGTTCTGTAGGTATTCTGGAATCAGAATGTAGGTTGTCCACCTCCATTCCTTGACTATTCCATGCTGGGAAATTGTGCTTAGTTGGAGATAAAGGATTTGTGGGCAGAGTATCTTCTTGAAGAGATTTGGCGTTTGAAAGAGCATAAAACTTATCCTTCAGTGCTTCCTTCTCTATGGACACAGGATTTTTAGAGCTAGTATCCTTTTGATGGGTTAAAGCTTCAAAGCTGTTACATGTGGAAGGTTGGGAGGAGCTGGCTTGAGGCATCTTAGGATTAGGAGCGAATTTCTTGTGGCTTTTCCTACGATTGGTCCCTTTGGTAAAGCCATCAAACTCAGGTTTCTCTAGAGCAGAAGGGGTTGATGGTTTTTGAGTCAAAGGATAGTCCCTATAAAAGTGGCCAAGGGCATGACATCTTCTGCATCTAAACAGCACATGCTCATAATCAATCAACTGAACCCATTCAACATCATCATGGAAAATACTTACCGTATCCGGAAGAGCCTTGTTAAGGTGCATGTAAACACAGATTCGTGCAAAAGAGGTGTATCTTTGGAGTTTTGTTTCCTTTGCAACTTTGATAAACTAGCCTAGAACATTTCCTATTGCTTGTAAAGCGGATTCTTCCCAATATTCCACGGGCAGGGAATACAATCTTATCCAGACTGGAGCCCAGTTGAGGTCCTCTTTATTAGGGTTGAAGCGCTCTACCTAGCCTCTGAGATACAGTCTGACAGCATTGAAGAAATACGACCCTCCATCTAAAACCCTATTTCGATCCTCGAGACAATTGAAAATGGCCATAAAGAACCCTTTAGGCCCCAACTACATAGTGATTAGGGTGCCATTTAGCTGCTATCCAGCCACGCAGTGCTTTTTCAGTTGGTCAGAGTCCTATAAATTTGCCTATCAATGCATGGTCTCTCATATATTGTATCCCAGCATTGATTCGATGACCTGGAAGTTCAACCTTTGGTCATTCTGTTGCAACTGGTTTACAGGTGGTCAAGGTTACTTTGGGACGATCATTGTCCTCCTTTTTCGCCTGAGAATTCAGATCCGTGTTGTCCTCTTGATGATCCTCTGGTTTGTCATTTTATTTGCTCTTCTGTCGCTCTGCATCTTCATTTGGGGGAGGCCCCGTGCCCTCCCCTTGAGGGGGATTCATGAAGACCGAGATTACGCTTTCGGAATCTAAAGGACGCGTAGCTGACAGTGTTTGCAGGCATACAAAGGTTCGAAGCGATCTACCGTAGCAGGAGTTACCAAAACCCTAGATCACTGGAGCGCCCCCGCTCAAGTTCACTCTCCTCGGATCTCTCTCGAACAATTATCTTGCTGCCACGTTGATATTAAAAATACTATTAATATTGTTTAATTTGCAATATTCTTCATTATTATTATTATTATATATATATAATATAATATTAATTAATATGAATGTGAATATTAATATTATTTTTAGTATTATTAATATTTATAATTAATATTTATGTCAATATGAAAATCAACCATGGTAAATGATGGCCAACATGTTTATTTTAGGGTTTATAATATTCATTCAAACATTACATTGTGAAAAAGATTGTCTCAATATGAAAATCAATCATTGCCAACCATATTCAATCATAGTCAAACATGTTCAACCATGGTCAAATGTCGCATTGTAACAAAGATTGTCTCAAAATGACAATCAATCATGGTAAATATGAAAATCACGCATGGTCAACCATGGTTAAACGTCACATTGGGACAAAAATTGTCTCAATATTGAAATCAACCATCGTCAACCATTATCAACCATGCTCTAATGTCACATTGTGATAAAGATTTCCTCAATATCAAAATCAACCATGGTAAATCATTGTAGAAGATCATCAATAGACATGCTTACAGTATGACAAAGATTGTCTCATAGTACAATGTCACATTGTCACAACCATGGTCATCCATGGCCAACTATGGTTAACCATGGTCCAACATCGCACTCTGACACAAATTGTCAACATGAAAATCAACCATGGTTAACGATGCTCCAACGTCATGTTGTGACAAGGATTCTCTTTATTTGAAAATCATGGTCAACCATGGTCTAACGCCACATTCTGAAAAATATTGTATTAATATTTATAATTACTATTTATGTCAATATGAAAATCAACCATGGTCAATGATGGCCAACCATGTTTACTTCAGGGTTTATAATATTCATTCAAACATCACATTGTGAAAACGATTATCTCAATATGAAAACCAATTATGGTCAAGTATGGTCCAACGTCACATTGTGACAAATATTGTCACAATATAAGAATAAACCATGGTCAACCATTGTCGACCATGGTCAACCATGGTCAATCATGGTCAACCATGGTCCAATGTCTCATTATGAAAAATATTTTATGAATATGAAAATCAACCATGATCCATCATGGTCAACCATTGTCAATAATCATGGTCACATTGTAACGAAGATTGTCTCTTGGTCCAACAACAATGGTCATCCATGGTCAACCATGGTCCAACGTCAATTGTGACAAATATTGTCTCAATATGAAAATAAATCACGAATAACCATGGTCGAACGTCGCATTGTGACAAAGATTGTGTCAATATGAAAATCAAACATAGTCAACAATGGTCGACCATGTTTATTTTGTGGTTTATAATATTTATCTTAGGGTTTATATACCTAGGGTATATAATATTATGCCCTTAGATTTGATATTATTCCCTTGGGTCTATAATCCTCTTAGTTTTTAGTATTAATTCCTTTTGTTTATCAGTCACTAGGGTTTATAATATTAATCCCTTGGGTTTATTAATCTAAGGGTCCATATTCCTAGGATATAATATTATTCATTTGGTTTATAATATTAATCCTAGGATTTAATATAAATCCACCGGGTTTATAATCATGGTCAATTGTGGTCAACCATGGCCCAATGGCACATTGTGACAAAGGTTGTCTCGATATGAAAATCAGCCACTGCCAAGCATTGTCATTCACGGTGAACCATGGTCCAATGTCACATTATAACAATGATTGTCTCAATATGAAAACCAATCATTGCCAACCATATTCAATCATAGCCAATCATGTTCAACCATGGTCAAGTGTTGCATTGTGACAAAGATTGTCTCAAAATGAAAGTCAATCATGGTAAAACATGGTAAATATGAAAATCACACATGGTCAACCATGGTTAAACGTCACATTGTGACAAAAATTGTCTCAATATCGAAATCAACCATTGTCAACCATCGTTAACCATTATCAACCATGCTCTAATGTCACATTGTGACAAAGATTTCCTCAATATCAAAATCAACCATGGTAAATCATGGTCAAAGATCATCTGTAGGCATGCTTATAGTATGACAAAGATTGTCTCATAGTACAACATCACATTGTCACAACCATGGTCATCCATGGCCAACTATGGTTAATGATGGTCCAACGTCGCACTCTGACATAGATTGTCAATATGAAAATCAACCATGGTCAACCATGCTCCAACGTCATGTTGTGACAAGGATTCTCTTTATATGAAAATCATAGCCAACCATGGTCCAATGACACATTCTGAAAAATATTGTCTCAATATGAACATCAATCATGATCAACATGATCAACCATGCTTGTTTTAGGGTTATAAATTTTTAATATAAAGTTTTAATATTATTTATTAATATTAATATTAATTTTAATTTTAATAATAATATTAATTAATATGAATGTGAATATTAATATTACTTTTAGTATTATTAATATTTATAATTAATAGTTGTGTCAATATGAAAATAAACCATGGTCAATGATGGCCAACTATGTTTATTTTGGGGTTTATAATATTCATTCAAACATCACATTGTGAAAACGATTGTCTCAATATGAAAATCAATCATGGTCAATTATGGTCCAACGTCACATTGTGACAAAGATTGTCACAATATGAAAATAAACCATGGTCAACCATGGTCGACCAATGGTACCATGGTAATATGAAAATCACGATGGTTTCTAATATTTTTCCCTTGGCTTTTATTAATTTCCAATGGGTTAATAATATCAAATTATTGGTTTTCTTCATTCTTCAACTTTAATATATTAAGAATTCCTTGGGTTCATAATTCTTCAGGTTAGTGTTAATCCCTGGTTTAATTATTCCTTGGGTTTAATTATAATCATCCCTTAGGTCTTAGATTAACCTCGTTTTATTATTCCTTGGGTTCCCATATTAATCCCTGGGTTATTTATTTCCTTAGTTTATAATATCGATCATGGTAAACCATTGTAATCATAGCCACCATGCTTGAATGTCACATTGTGACAAAGATTGTCTCACCATGAAAATAAATAATAATCCCTTGGGTTTATTATTCCTTTGGGTTTATTATATCAATCCCTTGGATTTATTATTCCTTTGGGTTTATTATATCAATCCCTTGGGTGTATTATTCCCTTGGATTTATAATATTAGTCCCTTTTGTTCAATAGTATTCGCTTTGGTACATAATCCCTTGGGGTTTTAGTATTAATCACTTGGGTTTATAATATCAATCGCTTGGATTTATTATTCCTTTGGGTTTCTCATATTAATCTCTTGGGTTTATTATTCCCTTAGGTTTATAATATCGATCATTGTGAATTTATTATTCCTTTGGGTTTCTCATATTAATCCTTTGGGTTTATTATTCCCTTAGGTTTATAATATCGATCATGGTAGACCATTTTCAATCATAGCCAACCATGCTTGAATGTCACATTGTGACAAGGATTGTCTCACAATGAAAATAAATAATAATCCCTTGGGTTTATTATTCCTTTCAGTTTATTATATCAATCCCTTGGGTTTATAATATTAGTCCCTTTTGTTTAATAGTATTCCCTTTGGTTCATAATCCCTTGGGTTTTAGTATTAATCCCTTGGGTTTATAATATCAATTGCTTGGGTTCATTATTCCTCAGTCAAACATGGTTTATTATGATGTCGAGCATGGTCCAACATGGAATTGTCATAAGGATTGTCTCAATATGAAAATCAATGATGGTCCATCATGTTTATTTCAATGTTTATAATATTTTCCTTACGGTTTATATAGGTTGGGTTTAAAATATTGGTCTCTTGGGTTTAATATTATTCCCTTGGGTTCATAACCCCTTGGGATTTTAGTACTAATCCCTTCGTTTTATTATTCCTTTCGGTTTCTCATATTAATCCCTTGGGTTTATTATTCCCTTAGGTTTATAATATCAATCATGGTAAACCATTGTCAATCATAGCCAACCATGGTCAACCATGCTTGAATGTCACATTGTCACAAGGATTTTC